>CM029560.1:24463146-24672093 GCA_017141385.1 Sogatella furcifera
CATGGATGAACAAGCAGCAGCAGCCCAGGCACAGCAAGCAGCCCAAGCTCAACAAGCAGCAGTAGCTCAGGTACAAATTATTAAAATTTCAAAACCACTACCAAAAAGTGATCTCGATTTGATTCCCGATTACGATGGAAATCCCTTTGAACTCATTTCATTTCTCGAAGTTGTTGAAACTCTTCTTGATGGCTATTGTACAAATGACATTATTGAAGCTGGAGCAAATTATTTTCGTTTATTATTCTAAATCAAGAAAAGACTGCATGACATGGCAAAAATAGTAGTGATTAACAGTACATGTAAATCAGTGAAAGACGTAATAACTATTTTGAAAAACAATTTCGCAGACAATCGATTAGTGCATCAATTAACAGCTGAACTCTTAACTTTAAAACCGCACCCAAAACAACATCCTTTGCAATTCGTGAACACATTGGAAGAAAAACGCACAATAATTTGTAGACATAAACTCGATGGTGTATCTGGTGATTTTCTCAATTTTGTTACCAAACAATTGGACAAACAAGTGATCAATATTCACGTCGAAGGACTTCCTTATCCATCTCCAAATTCCATCTTCCAAGTTCCATCTCCAATATCCATCTTCCAAGTTAGTAGCCCATCTCCAAACTCTCAGAATCAAAAATCTTCAAGACGCGCGACAAGCCATCATCAGTGATAGCAATGCTGTTCTAAAACATTTGAACTTTTCTACTGATGTATCAAAAATGCATTTCAAAACCAATTTTCATGAAAAATCTCACCACAATCAAACTAATCAATCAAAACCTCAACATCAAACTAATACCAACAAACAATTTTTTCACAATCAAGTTAACCAGCAAAAATTTCAATCTCAAAATCAATCTTTCAACCAACCACAAAACTCTCAATTTCGTAATTTCAATCAACCCCAAAAATTTCAATTTCGTAATTACAATCAACCCCAAAACTCTCAATTTCGTAATTTCAACCAACATGATCAAAACTGAGGTCAAAACTATCAGAACCGTAATGGTAATAACAGCTCAGACTTATCTATGCGTACTGTTTCTAATTTGAGAAGAAATCACAACGTTCATCTCAGTGAACCAGTTGAACAAACGGAAACTGAAACTTCAAAATTTGAACAATTATCTGAAGAAGTTGACAAGATCGCTGATGCCTCCCAGAATTTTTTAGAATTAGGCAACAGTCAAACCAATTACAGGTGATCGAAATAAATCTATGCAATACTGAAGAACTTCCATTCTTTTTTTCTAATGGTTGTAAAATTCTAATTGACACTGGATCAAATTATAATTTGTGAAAACTGATAATAAATCATTCCCTTGCTTGAAAGTTGAAGATTGTGAATTCAAAATCAAAACACCAGGTGGTGAAACAAAAGGTTTTCGACGTGCGACTTTAGATTTAAGTTCTGTGCATGATAGTTAAAAAAATGAAATGTTTTTTGTACATGATTTTAGTGATAACTTTGATATTTTGCTTGGTACTGTAACTCTTTTGAAAATTGAATCTCGCAATGATCTCATAAATAGCTGTTTGATAACTAAAGGCTAACACTTAATTTGAATGGACTTACTTCAGTCAAAATTCGTAAAGGAATAAATAATTTGAAATTGCCTCTGATCAACAAATCAAATGCTAGATTAGGAATAACGAATATACCTGCTTTGGAACTCAATCAGGTTCCTGTAAATGTTGATGGAAATTTTTGTGAGTTTGAATATTTCTCTGATGTCGAAAAAGAGTTAAATATTGAATGCCTCGAAATAGAAGAATGAGAATTGATGGACTGTTCTTCTTCTGAGAACACTCTAACTCATGAAGAGATATCAATAATATAATTCGACTGGACCATATTGACAGACGTGACAAAGAACAAATAGTCAATTTAGTACATGAATTCCAAGACATACTGAAATTTGAAAATACTTTTCTGACTGCAAATCACTTACTAAAACACAGAATTGAAACGACTGACGACTCTCCTGTGTATACGAAAAATTATCGATATCCTGTAGCTTTCAAAGGTGACGTTAAAATTGAAGTTCAAAAATTACTTGACGGAAATATAATAAGACCTTCCAATTCACCCTACAATTCCCAATTTTGGGTTGTTCCAAAAAAAGATGGACAATTCCGGTAAAAGAAAAGTACGACTTGTGATTGACTATCGAAAATTAAATGAAAAAACTAAAGGTGATAAGTTCTCTTTTCCAAATATTGAGGATCTCTTTGGAAAGATAGGTAGAGCAAATTATTTCACTAGCTTAGACCTAGCATCAGGCTTCCACCAACTTGAAGTTGAAGAATCGGATACTCCTACCCTAAGACCGCCTTCAGCACAGAAGATGGTTACTATGAATTTTTGAGACTCCTTTTTGGTTTCAAAAATGGACCACCTTGCTTTATGCGTGCTATGAACTTGATTTTTTGTGACACTCCAAATGCTCTTGTCTATATGGCCGACATAATAGTATTTTTCTACAACTGCGCGTAAAACAAGATTTTACGAGCTGAATTCTCCTCGTAAAGAAGCCCATTTCTGAGGAAAATCATCATTACGCTCGCTAACCATCTGCGCATGCGCAGTAGAATTAATTTACGCTCGCTAACCATCTGCGCATGCGCAGTAGAATTACTTTACGCTCGCTAAGCAACTGCGCATGAGCAGTAGAGTTACTTTACGCTCGCTAATCAGCTGATCATGGCTCGCCAAAAGAGGAATGGCTAAATATCCACGAATTTCCTCCTCATGTTGATGTGTTCCTCATTCTCATTCAACGTCTTGTTCCCTGTTCTGTGCAGCTCAGTTTGATAACCACGCTTGTTCACTTGTTTTGTTTTACTTGTTTTTGTTTAATGATGATAATGTTTAGAATAATGAATTATTAATAATAATAATTCATAATGAATTTTTAGTAATTGAATTACTACTGAGTAATGTATGAATATCGATAGTTATGCATCGTTGATAGTTTAGTTTATTTAGTTTATATTAGTTATTCATGAGAACTCTCAGATTGTATATTTTAAGCAGATTATTCGTTACACGAGGCCGACACTACCTTCTCATCCCGTGTAGCCTACAGCAGGCTGTAGTTTCAATGTAGGCCTAGTAATGTTTCAAGATGTTTGAATAGGGTTACCATATTGCTTGGGTCAAAAAACCGGGCACCTTGGGGGGGGGGGGTATTCCATACCACCAGGTGTAAGACGAAAAAGTTTAATAATTAGGTGTCAAAAAGGTATAATTGAGAATGTAGGCTCCAAAACATTTTCTAATAGTACTCAAGAGATTAAAATTATGTGATTATATAAAACTATTAGGCTACTTGATTTAATCTGTTTGAAAAGTAATGAAAAAATAATAATATATAACTTTGATCCAACCAATGATATAGTCTGTACAAGCAAAGAAGATCCTCTGGCAAAAAGGGAAAATTATTTAAGCTCGGTCAATATTGGTTTAAAAAATTATCTATTTGATCACAAATTGTAGGGAACAATTTGATCTACTACTAAGACCACATTTATAATTCTTGAAAAAATAGATGTTGACCAAGCTGAAGTAATTTTCCATATTGCCAGAAGGTCTTCCTTGCTTGGACAGACAATAGCTAAGTTCATTTATTTATTTAACAAGATTGAAATACAGTAGGATTGAAACACAGACAAAGTCCAAAACGTCTCTTCTTCCTAATTTTGATTAAAATATTCAACCAAAGTTGATAATGATCCAACCAAATAAAGATACGGTATGTTATTTTATAAGTAATAATTTGTAAAAATGAAAGTGGGTCCAATATTGAATATATTAGAGAGATGTTGATTATGTTCTTTATCTTATGAGCAGGGCCCTGGCTCATAAAGATCAACTGCTTGTTTTTCTGATGAAAAACAAGTCATTAGGATTGTAGATTCACCAATAAAAATGTTCCAAATTTTGGAAAGGATCAGCTGTTGAATCAACGATCAGCCAAAACTCACTAGAAGACCCTAACATTCGAATCCAAAATGGCCGCGATGGTTCGAGTGGAATAGGAAATCCCATGTATTCTTTATTCTTTCTTTACAATTGCGACTTGGTTTCCAAGTATTTTAAGCAAAGGATGAATGAGTGATGATGAATGATGAAGGTTTAAGGTGTAGGTAATATGTCTATGTGAATTGGTTCAGACGAAAAATTCACGATATCAGCTGTTCAAACTCGAATCATCGCGGCCATTTTAGATTACAAGGCTAGGGTCTTCTGACTTGGTTTGTTTACGATTTTCTTTGTAGGTTATGATAATATTTTAGCAACAAAAATTATTCCTGTTCAAACCTCACTATAAAAATAATGATTGATATTTATTATCAAATATATTCATAATAATAAATCAATTTATATATCAAAATCATTAAATTAGGATCAAAGTTTTGGTTTAAAAGGAATAGCATTGGACTATTCCGATATTCTATTTACTTGAGGTAAATTCGTTTCTTGTCATTTTTTTAATCAGCTGAAACTGTAGAATTTTCTTTTTATTGGAAACGTTTATGAGACAGAAATGCCCATAAAATCCACAAATTATGAGTAATGTGGATTGTAAAATGTTTATAAGCCAGGGCCCTGGTTCTAATTTAAAACAATGAGATTAATTTAGAATAATAAACAGATTTATTACGTACAAATCACCCCGGCTTTATTTTTAGATTGGAACTTGTGAGCGAGGCTACTGAATTAATGTAATTATTTCTCATATTCTGAAGTTTTTACTGAACATAATTATCCGCAGGCATGTTTGTTAATGCCAGCATTAAACATGATAAATCAGTAAAGCATGATTTACTGTATGTTTGTTGCCCATTTGCGTGAAAAACCCGGACAAATAAGGGATTTCTGAAAAATCCGCCCGGTCGTTTTCAAATGGCCAAAAAACCGGACATGTCCGGGGAAAAGAGGACGGATGGTAACCTTATGTTTGAAGGTTTATTTTGTCTACAACACAACAGTAACCGATCATGGAATCTGTTAATTAGGGCAATTAATATCCAAATAACACACTTCATGGTTGATACAACCATTGACTATGGATATAAGTTGACTTATATGCATAGTCAATGATACAACATAAATAAAAGCCAAGTAATGGAGGATATGCGGTATTCGGTCAAATTAATGTCAAAAAGTCCGGTTTCCAGTTGGAAAACTCCAACGATTTACTTCAGAACTGGGTAATAAGTTGAGGCTAGCTATATTTCCAAACCTGAAATGCGTTAAATTCAAATTTAATTCGACTATGACATTCTACTTATCATTGTTCTAGAATAATAAGATAGTGAACTATTGATAATCAAATAATTATTACTACCGATACATGGTATAATAAAAGCAAAACAAAATTATTAATATTACAGTATTATCATAACGATACATGAGAACTTGATCGACTATCGGTTATGATAATATCGATAAGAAAATAGATATTTTTAAAAATCTCATCTCCGAACATGGAACAGAATAAGTTTCGAACTTGAAACACCCAGCTGGAAGGAGGAAATTCGTGATATCTAGACTCTCCTGCCAAAAGTAGGTTAGGAGGAGTCATAACATAACCTAACAAAAGTCGACAATGTCTGATTGTACCTGTACCGGTAATTACACAAGAGTAATTTAATAGTTCGCAGTATTTGAGGACTGAAAAAACTGTAGATTGACAGGTTCATGCAGTTTTAGAAAAAATATTGTATGTAATTCGCGCGTAATGCTTCTTTATCGCTCTTGCAAAATTATCACGCTCCGCTACGCGTCGCGTGATAACTGTTTTGCGCGAGCGATTAAGTCGCGCATTACGCTCTTAATACATAAATAGCTATTTCCGACTCATTCGAGGAACACTTGAAAGACCTTAAAAGAGTATTTAAAAAATTGAGAGAGTATCAATTGAAAATTCAGTTGGATAAAACTAATTTTTGTGATATGGAACTATTGTGTCTAAAGACGGAATCCGTCCCAATCCCGCAAAAATCGAAGCTGTTTCCAAATTTCCAATGCCAAAAACTGTCAGAGAAATGAAACAATTTTTAGGCATGACCGGATTCTACAGAAAACTTGATAAAAAACTATGCTAAAATTGCCCAACCTCTTACTAGAGCTTTGCGAAAAGATGAAAAAATCGACATTAACAATGCTTAATACAAAAAATCATTCAAAAATTTGAAACAAGCCTTGTGCAATTCTCCTATTTTGACATTTCCAAATATCAATAAAACTTTCACTCTGACAACCGACGCGAGTAATTATGCGATCGGCAGTGTTTTATCTCAAAATGTAAATGGGAATGATCTCCCAATTTCATATGCATCTCGAACTCTAAAAAGAGCCGAATGTAATTTGCCTACAATAGAAAAAGAACTTTTGAGTATTGTATGGAGCATAAAACAATCCTGGCCTTACGCCTACTTGTATGGTAGGAAATTTGTTTTCAAAACTGACCACAAACCCCTGGTTTGGCTCAGAAATTTGAAAGAACCAAATTCTAAACTTTTGAGATGGAAACTACTTGATATGATTACTGTTGAATATGATTTTACTGTTGAATATTTAAAAGGAAAAAGTAACGTGATTGCTGACGCATTGTCTCGAAATCCAGTAAATACTGCTGGAGTTCCAAATAACGAGGTTATGGATTTTGAAACTATTGCTCAGTTAGATTCCGAAAATAATCAAAACCCAAATCAGAATGTACCTCAAAATCAAACAAACTCGCCAGCTAACTCATTAGATCTAAACATTCCAACAGATGAACTTATGAATGAAACTAACATTGACCTAGATCAAGTACTAGCCGATTTGTTTCCAAATTAAAACAATAACAATGAACCTGATATCACACAAAACAACGATGACAATAACTCTTTAGTCACGATTCATTCTCAGGAATCATTCACGGGCATCTTTCGAAGAAAAATTAGATCTTGGAATTATCACATACAATAATTCATTGAATTCAACTCACCCCTCCCCAATGACCCCAAATGACCCCTTTGGAGCTTACATTTGGCAAGTTCAAACACTTCAATAGTCTAGATAAAACTCGTGTGCAAATAACAGAAGAATTAGCAGATAGATATTTCTAAGAGTTAGAAACCTTCCGTGGTTTAGTTAAAATGAAAACCGATGACGAAAAACAGAAGAGAACTGAAAAACTTAATAAGAATCGTGAGGAACCTCCCAAATATCCCGATGATGTAAGATACGTTAGGAATATTATTCTGAAGCTAAAGCAATTGGTAAAAACCTTTATCAATCCCGTAAAAGAGCTCTCAAACTTCATCCTAATAGGTTGAAACGCAACAGAAAAGTGGAAAAGAAAACTATTGTTACAGATAATACTACTTCTGGTTCTGATCCTACCCCTAGTCCCAGCGTACGAACTAGTGGACTTGACTAATACTGCAGGACTGATACCAGTGGAGATTGAACGACATATGTACATAAACGAGACTTTTACTTTCATACATTATTCTAATACAAGTACTTTCAAGAATGAAATTGAAAAATTGTCTAATTCTATTGATAAGTTACAAAATGTACCATCTATGAAGAAACTGATTATTCCTTTTACGCAAATACGTGATAATCTTATTGAAAAATTGAGTTTGTTAATTGGTATGTATTCTTCATCTCGTAAAAATAGAGGACTTTTTGATGGATTAGGAAATGCTATTAATTGGTTTACTGGAAACTTAGATGCAAATGATAAGAAACATTATGATAAGATAATCGATAATTTGAAGAAAAATGAACAAGTTTTGATTGAAAATGAAATAAAAAGTGTTGTTGTAAATAATAATTCAGTGAATAAGTTTAATGATGATTTGAAAAAGATAAATAGCAATAATGAAATGATTAAAAATGTAACATATTCGCAATTTACTCTTCTGAATCAGATTCTCACGGTATCTCTTATTAATCTTGATCTTGAATTGATGGAAATAAAAGTGAATGCATTGTTAGATAAGATAGTATTGAGTTTTGTTCTAGATCTAAGATTCATTATTCTATTATCCATAAATCTGACTTTGAAAATATTACTTATTCTCATAGAGAAATTATTGAAACATTATGGAAACTCAGCTCAGTTCATTGTACTATTTCAGAGAATTTTATAACATATTTTATCTCCGTTCCCATGAGAAACTCACTATTTGAAACCTTTCGTCTCATTAATTATCCTGTATTATTGAATAATTCTTGTTATAGCATAAACGTAAGTGAAAATACAATCTCTGTTTCTGACTCAGAATTAGTGGTACTAGACCAATGTCTACATGACCTCAATGCCTCTTACTGTAAAACTAAACGAAATGTTAAGGACTCTTGTATTGTTGATATTTTAGAGAATAATGAATTGACCAATTGTCAACGAACTTATATTGCGAATCCAACTCCATTCATTAGGAAAGGCTGACGAAATAAGTAATTGTGTTTCAGGATATGGTCAATCCCATATCAAAATAAATGATGATAAAATAAATCCATCTAAATCTTGTCTGATTCATTTAGATCAAGGAGATAAAATGAAAGATCAACATCTTCCATAAACTTTCAAAAATGTCTAAATCTTTCAAACTCACAAATAATATTCCTGAAAAAATCGAAATGATACCAAACAATTTTAGTAAATTTAACGAGATGGTACTTTTGTAAAATCAGAATCATAACTTCAATGATTTGTCTTTATTCAATGAAAATACCAATCAAAATATGTATTTCTTATTATTTTCAATTGTAGTAGTTATTTTCAATTGTAGTAATTATTCTAATTGCATTGTATTTTTATTATATTCGTAGACCTACTCTAAGAAATAATAATGTACCTTTACAGGTTTCTCCACAACCAGCCCCAACCTTAGTTTATGTGGTACCTAAATTTTGAAATTTAATAATCGAGGACGTTTAAAAATTTTGGGGTGGAGGAGTTATGTAGCACTAGCTGCTTAGTTTGCAGTTTTACTTAATAAAAACAATTGCGGCCTGCGCGCCGCGCTCAGTCGGTTAGAATATTTCATTGCTTAATATCATAATAAAGATTTTTCTTTTTAAGAAGTTTATTAAATACTCAACAATCTTATCTGGCGTGTCTTCTCCGCTTGCCCGAACTACTTATCCATTCACAGAAGTATTGACAGCTATTATCAATTTATGAAGTGACTCGAAGAAATAGTGATTTCATCAAGAGTAAGATAAGAGAATAAGACAAATAGAATAGGCTACATAAAACTGGAATTTTTAATTTCTTAAGGTTTTGTTCACAAGTCAACGAAAATAAGCTCTCTGTTGTTCCCAACAAAGTTGTGAGAGTTTTGTTGACTCAATTCTGTAAGATTGTTGAAAATGATGTTGAGGTGTTGGTGGTGAACCAGAAACCATTATTATGAGTCTAGACTAATAGAAAAGTTCCATTGTCATTGAAAGAGAGCTTAAAAAGTCCGCAGAATTACTATGAATCTTTTCAACGTGTAGAACTTCAGTATAAGACATAAGTAAGGTTAACAAACTCAACTGAACTCCCTCTTGATAGAAAACTTGGAACAACATTATACAACTTCATTTCTTCACTAATTTTCTATCAATTTAAATAAGTAATATTGTAACATCATAAGTAGAAGAGTGTCAGCTGAGAAAGTTATACTGTTAGGTGAGCAAAGTACCGGACTGGAAGACTTTTAAAAGTACACTGCTTATTCAAACATACAGAGTTTCCCAAAATAGACTGACAAGCTTGTCAGACTGAGTCCTTACACCAAATAATGAGAAAAGTTCAGTTGGTCAAACCTCCAGAAATGTTCCGTCAGCCTTGAGTACGTAGAATAATTTCTCTATCACATACACACCCACCACTGCATTTGAAGAAGTTATCAGCTTACACCTTTGTATTTGAAAAAGTTATCATTTTTCGCGTTGTATTTGAAGAGGTTATCAGTTTTCACCATTCTATTTGAAGAAGTTATCAGTTTTCGCGGTGTATTTGAAGAGGTTATCCGTTTTCACCATTGTATTTCAAGAAGTTATCAGTTTTCCACAAAATCTACATTAATCCAACGATCACTTGATATTATTCAGTTATATTATTCGAAAAACGTTTTCCCCCTTGGGCACTAGAGTTGAATTAGGTCAGTAGCACATGCATTGAAGCGCATAGCCACTCAGGCTGGTTTTTCAGTACTGACATAAAAGAGGGCACGTGCATGCAGTATACAGTAAACAGTCGGGAGCAACCTATGTCAAATCCCATGGTGTTTGCACCTTTTTCAATTATTCACTGCTTTTTTCAAATGGTTGAGCGTTTTGTGCAGGGTAAGATGGAGAGAAGGATGTCTACGAGAAGGTCAAACGCATATGAATACACGGTTGACTGTATTCTGCCCACACTGCTGTTTTAATTGAGTAGTTACCACAGATACAGATAGATGGCTCTGTTTATTCAGCTGTTTAATGAATATATCTGGGGCCAGTTTCCTATTTATATATACTCTCTAGTAGATGTATAGTATACCTAGTAAATGACCATATATATATTAAACAGTTTGCTATTTATTAGCCTATATACTACCTAGGAGATGTATATTATACCTAGTAGACGAACATATATATATTAAACAGGGCTAGTTGGTTATATATAACAAGGTCATGGTTACATATAAAATACTTGTTGGTTATGTAGATGACAACATGTATACATGATGATCAAGCATCCAAGTACTTATGAGTTTGTTTAAAGAGTACTCCTATGAGAGCAGCTTTCCCACTAGGATTCTTCTACATTTAACAAACTATTTTCCAGCCCAAAGCAAAATGAACAATTCACGTAGTAGTACGGGGGCAAGTGTAATCCCGTGTGCGTTTTGAGTAAAGAAGTTTGGGAGTGGTATCAATCTCTTCGTTTTGACCTGGAGAAAAATAATATCGGTGGTCATAAGCTCTCCGAGGAGTGCGTCACCTGTAATCCAAGATGGCGTCCGAGAATTTCAGAGTTTCACTGTTTCGGCCATAACTCAGTCATTTTTGAAGATATCCTTTCAATTTTTCTCTCAAATTGTTCCTTATAAAATTATCTACATGAGCTATATAGAACATAACTCCCAAAACGTATAAATAATAAGTTATACATTTTTTAATATGAAAAATGATAGAATTTCTTATGAAAATTCTCGTTTTTCTGTCTTTAGTTTTTTTTATGCATCAGATAGACAAAAATGTTAAATCTATAAGTTGTAGATCTATTTTTTAGCTTTACAACCATGTGGTTTTGAAGGCTTTTTCTGCCTCGATGAAGGGTACAGCGAGACCCAAAGAGGGGCATGCGCGGAGTAAGGCAACTAACATTGTCATATAAAAACTATTTTCCTTCATGTCTCCTTGATGTAAGAGACTTGAAAATGGTATCAATCTCTTCCTTTTTCTCTTTAGATTCAGAATAACTATAATTATGGACTAAAAATTGCTTCTCTTCTCGAGAAAACAAGATGGCGGCCATTAAATGCCGATTTTTGTTATATCCTTAACCATTTGATATTTTTTGGTGATATCTCAAGTTTTTTTCTCTTAAAATGTTCTTCATGAACAGTTCTACGATATTAATACAGGAGAAATGTGCTCAAGACCTATAATAGATAAGTTCAGATTGTTTTAAAGATGAGAAAAATTTTATCACATGCAAAATCTTACGTTAACTCTAATAAATTCATTGTCCAGCTAAAGAACTGTTCTACAACTAGTGAGGTTTCAGAATTTCGCATCTCAACAAATAAGAAATGAAAAATGAGAGAAAAATTTTTTATTGAGAAAAATCATTTTTCTGATTCTTTTAATTCAAATAACTAATCAACAATGCGACTGAGAGAGTTATGAATGGATGGAGGTTGTAGCCTAGATTGAATAGAACATTTTGTTTGAAAAAAAAGTTAAATAAGTCGAACTTTTCTCAATTTACAACGAATATAGTGAAACACTGCTTTTTTCGGCCGCCATACTAGTTTTTTTGTAATAGAAATTATATTCAAGGATCTTTTCATCGATGATCCAATCGAGACAGTTATTATGAAGAGATTGACACCAGTTTCATGCTTTTATCACGAAGGAATCCCGAAAAAAATATTTTGAGCACATTTCTCCTGTATAAATATCGTAGAACTGTTCATGAAGAACATTTTAAGAGAAAAAAACTTGAGATATCACCAAAAAATATCAAATGGTTAAGGATATAACAAAAATTGGCATTTAATGGCCGCCATCTTGTTTTCTCGAGAAGAGAAGCATTTTTTAGTGCATAATTATAGTTATTCTGAATCTAAAGAGAAAAAGGAAGAGATTGATACCATTTTCAAGTCTCTTACATCAAGGAGACATGAAGGAAAATAGTTTTTATATGACAATGTTAGTTGCCTTACTCCGCGCATGCCCCTCTTTGGGTCTCGCTGTACCCTTCATCGAGGCAGAAAAAGCCTTCAAAACCACATGGTTGTAAAGCTAAAAAATAGATCTACAACTTATAGATTTAACATTTTTGTCTATCTGATGCATAAAAAAAACTAAAGACAGAAAAACGAAAATTTTCATAAGAAATTCTATCATTTTTCATATTAAAAAATGTATAACTTATTGTTTATACGTTTTGGGAGTTATGTTTTATATAGCTCATGTAGATAATTTTATAAGGAACAACTTGAGAGAAAAATTGAAAGGATATCTTCAAAAATGACTGAGTTATGGCCGAAACAGTGAAACTCTGAAATTCTCGGACGCCATCTTGGATTACAGGTGACGCACTCCTCGGAGAGCTTATGACCACCGATATTATTTTTCTCCAGGTAAAAACGAAGAGATTGATACCACTCCCAAACTTCTTTACTTAATAGGCTCACGGGAAGCCTTTTTTGTAACACTTGCCCGCGTACTATAGGGCTTAGCTTGACTGTTTAAGGATTTGTTCAATAATCACCATCGTTGAAGTAAACATATGTTGAACTAGTTCATCTTGTGTCCTCCCAAGTCCAAATTTTAATTGTATTTCTATATTTTCTAGAATTGATTCTCCATAAACATTGTAAACATTCTAAATTCAGCTACATACCTAACTGTAGCTGTATTGAGACCAAAACAGATAAGTTTTCCTTGCTTATTGAGAGACTTTAAAGCAATGATGAGAGGTTGAATGGATGATCTAGTGATATAATTATGATGATTGAAGAAGAAATATTCCACAACACATATAAAATATGCCACAATTTTTCAGCTGTAATCAAATTTTCAACTTTAAAATTCACTCCTTCTCATCTCTTGTAAGTTTCATGAAACTGGCCCCTGGAATCGGAAACCAATAACCTAATGTTTGCACAATAGAAAACTTATTTATTGTACAATGCATTATTAAAAATATGATTTCTATCTTATTGAAGCACTAGCCGGCAGGCTCGCTTCGCTCGCCTTCTCCGCCTAGCCAGGGGGCTCCGCCCCCTGGACCCCCGACAGTATAGGCAGTGTAAGAAAGTCAAAAAGGCTCGCTTCGCTCGCCTGCAAATCCTCTGTCAGTGACAGCTGAGAGCAACAGGCTCGCTTCGCTCGCCTGCAAATTCCGTTCAGAAAGGATTCGAAATTTATTTCAGCATTTCTACACCTGATCTGGACCTGTTCACCTAATTTCAACATTTTCTGCCAATTTGTTCTAGAAAAATCTAAGAAAAACTCCGAAAATTCCAAAAAATAGTAAAACGCTAATATTAAGCGTAACCTTGGGAAGTATATCGGAAGTATATATAGTTTGAGACTTGATTCAATGATTCAAACTTAATCTTCCGAATTAGTTCATCTAAAATCTCGCTGAACCATTGAATTTACAGTTAGGATTGGTCGTATCAAGGCGGAAGATATGCAACCCGCAACACATCTACAATTTTGAAAACCTGATTACTGGCGTAATCTTGAACGGATTGCAAAAATATTTTAACACAACATTTCTAGACCTTATCTGAACCTGCTCACCAAATATCAACATTTTCTACCGATTGGTTCTCGAAAAAATGAAGAAAACGTTGAAAAACTATAGAAAAACTAAAATATTTGGCGTATCCTTGAAAAGTTTTTAAAATCCGTTCTAAGCGCGCGTCTAAACGTCCAACTGAAGATGCCTGCCAAATTTGAACGCATTCGGTTCAGTGGATTTTTAGTTCTGGTGATGAATGAATGAATGAATGAATGAATGAATCAGTCAGTGCCATTTCACTTTTATATATAGAGATTAATTTTGTATGAGAATGGTACAAAGAGCTGAGACACTTCAAAACCTCTAGAATGATCATCCAAGCATTGAAAACCAATTTTGACTGCAATATAATTTTTATGAAATATGCTTATGAAACTCTTCCTACGGAATTTTTACAAATTCCTTATGTGTTTTCAGATTATCCACTTGATACGAGTATTCCTTTCTTTGTTTGATTTTATCCAATGACATCAACTATTAATAGAATCTTTTTTCCCTGATATCATTCAATGTTACATTCTCCTGTACACACATCATTTACGACCGTTTATCATTTCACGATTTATTTACCTCCATAAATCGAACACACATACACATACACACCCGGAGACCCAATTTGATTCACAGTAAAAATAAAATATTGAAAGATGCAATCTGAACCTTTCCCACTCGTTCCACCATCCCCTCCCACCTAGCCAGGAAGCTTCCGTTTGAACGAGTCTATTAAATTGAAGGAGTCGTTTTGGTACACTACGGTATTTCATGGAAATGTGGGAGGGAGATGACGTAGAGGGAAGGATGATGATGAAGTAGGGAAGAGAGGGAAGGGAATATGGAAAGAGTGAGGAAAGGAATGTTTATCGTCTGGCTGATGTTGTGATGTTCGGAGAAAATGTTGCTGCTGCTATATTGCGATTCACGTTTCTCTAGCACAGCATTTTCTTGTTCATTTGTGGCCGACGACTTCTCTCCTATTATATTCTCCCTGTGCCATGTGCTCACTTCCCCATTCGATTTCAATTATAAACCAACATGCATGAAATCCGTTTTATTACTCACAATAAGCGGCTTTCAAATCTTTTCATAGTTAATCGAGTTAATAGACACAACAACTGTATGTTAGAGATTGCAGGAGTTTTTTATAATCTCTGCTGCTGCTGTTTTGATAACATAATGGATAAAACCTGTTGTCTCTCCATTAATAAATGAATGGTATTATCATCATAATGGATATAAATTAATGGATATCATGATATTATATTATCAATGGTGAACATAAAGTGGATTCAGTAGCTTTTCTATAGCAGTGTCACAGATGGAACAATGTGGGTGGGTTTTCGATTTTTTAAAGCTACATACATATACAATTATAGCTTATAGGTTATATTATGTGAAATACAGGCCAAGTTAGCCTATAGGTTATGTGGGTGATTTTCAATAAGTAGCCAAGAAAGCAGTCAACTTAATAAGTCTATCGTCATAGGCCTATTCAATAATATATCGAAATAAATCTTCTAGCTTCATAATTATACTTACGGTACTATTATTATCGCATAGCTTGATTTGGTGGAGACATCAAAAGACGCTTCACATAGTCGACATAATCATTATTTTTTTCATTTTCTCAGTAACATGGTAGGCTAAATTTTGGAGATTGAATTCACAATAATTAATGGTTCTCTTATAGCTGCTGCAATGAAATTATTTGTGGGACTTTCATCACTCACAGCACGCTTAGAAATCTACGTTAAGTTTGAAAGAGTTGAAATTGCATATTAAATTATTCCTATTCTTATTAGTAGAGCCATTATGCTTGTCTAACTTGGGTATTCATGAAGTTCCAACTCTTCTAGAGGCATGGAAAAAATTTCGAATAACGGATGGTTTATGCTGTAATCGTGGCTATATAATGGTAGATTAGACTTGTAGATTGAAATTCGAAATATAATTAATTAAATTTTTTTCGCTACACTTCACGGAAATAAGCTGCTTACCAGTCCCTATGTAGACTAGGAAGTCGTCATTTACATACATAATCAATCAGCTGTTGTCCTCGAGCGGAAAGAAGTCCTTTCCATACAAGGACCATCACTTTCCAAGCGTGGACAGCTGACGCCATCTAGCGAGAGAAAATGCAACTACATTGGACCGTCACTTTCTTTGAAACTGCCAGAAATTTGTCAAAAACAAGAAACTTTGTATTGCTATTGTACAATTTAGGATGATCGTACAAAAACTATCATGAGCTTAAACATTTCTGGACTAAGAAAATCGTGTATTCTGATAGCTATTAAGTAATATCCATTTGATTAAATAAAAAAAATTGTGATGCAAACTTTCAATACTTAGCAGTTCAGCTTACTCCAGATTCAGCTAAGCCAAAGCTAGTATAGTAAGTTATCTGGTCTTATCTGTTCTTAGATTTCATTAATCCTATTTGTTTTGTTCATTCATGAAATTGGATTCATAATATTTATTTGAAGTATAGCGAAAAAAATTATACACAACTCGCCCAGGAAGTTTTTTACGGTATTTGGAATTATTCCCGGGCAAGGCTTGCCGAGCTATCTCGGCAAACTATCCTCATACCGTAAACTTTTCCTTCCCAGGCTTGTGGCGTAATGTACTATTACTTGTATGCAGTTCGCTTACTGTATTGAGTCGCATCATAGCAAGTAAAAGTATACTTAATAATATTCAGTTATGCAGTTACAAGTAGTATGGATTACCTCAACAACAATATTGAAATTTTTATTTTCAATTGAATTTTTCCACCCAGAGAGACTTTGTAATGAATATCTTTTCTGACCGTCAACCGACGAATAGTGGGATGGGTATAGGGTTGAAGGTTGCAATTTTGCAATACACCTGGAAAAAGAAATCGATTCCGATGCTAGTGCAAGGTACAGCAAAAAGCCGTCTAGACACTTTTAGCCAGAAGGTATTCACGTGGGAAGTGGATGTTTGCTCGTTCAAGTTTGATTGAAATGATCTGTATGTAACTCACTAGCCATTCATATGCAGTTTCCGAGAAATGCCATCCGGTAAAGAATTTTTAATAATCAGAGAATGTATGAAACGAAAGGTACATACGAAAAATTCCTCTTCAACTCGTAACGTGTGTTGATCTCCCACGTAAATCAAATGTCTGAAACTACTCATCAGTCTGCTCCAATCAAATAGAATCGATGGTTTCATTAAATAAAAAACATTCGATTGATACATTCATTCGGATGGCGCTCGATTATTAAAAACTCAGGAAAACGACCAGACAAGAATTTTTTATCAGTCCTTCTGAACGTTTCCAAATATAACTTGATAGGAAAGAAAGTAATATGAAAATATCAATGTATTCATTCAAATTGAAAGAAATTCTGACTGTTAGAAATTCTTATATTAAATCACGTATTTTTATTAGAATATTGTTGATATTGAGTCAATATGGCTCACTTATGTGTAATCAAATTAGAGCACTGAACTGGAAATCAACAATTTTTATTATTTCAGAATAGGATGATTATCAATTAATCCTTCAGCAGCATGCTCGAATTTAGCCGTAGGATTTATTCCAATTTAATGATAATTTCACATGGATTCAGAAACACATGAATTTATTATGTTGATCTTTAAATATTAATTTTTCGGGAACAATCTATTTGAACCAATTAAGTTTTATTGTACATTCGTTTTCTACAAGGGGCTTGTTGATATCTTGTGGATGCAAAGATTTATGATGATGATGAAAACTCAAGAAGGCCTTCTTGCAATGTTTTTGGGAAAACCATTGGAGCGGAAAAACATCTGCTTAAGGGAATCATGATATATTCTCTATAGGCATACTTTTGCAAAACAAGTGAGCCAGAAATGAAATTTCAGCTTATTTGTGTCCTCCAAAGAAACATTCATATTTCGTCTTATCCGATTCTCTGAATTGCAAATATTCAAGTGCTCCTCTCACCCATCAGCACACATGTGTAGGTAGGATGAATTTGGGATGAATTGATAAAAATCACTGTGACTCCCACAAAAATCAAATATCTCAGTTCTTAAATCTTACGGTTCATCAATAAAATCTCAGGTCAATAGGCCTACCTGAAAAACCGAATAGAAATATTGTTTTTCATGCATGATTTAGTTCCTTTCTTGATTATGATTTGTCTCTTCCTATGTATATGCCTACGTGAGTCACTTCACCAGAGTTTCAATAGCAAGAGATTCTTGAATAAGAGTCTGTTTTAAATCTTCTTATTCCCAGAAAACCCGAAGGAAAATATTATTTTTCACGCATGATTTAGTTCAATTTTGAAGTATCATACACGAATGCCTATGTGAGCCGTCAGTTGACCTTTAGTTCGACAGAGACTCTTGGAAGAGAGTCTGTTTTGATTCTTAATACTTATTAGAGATAGGCCTAATAGAAACTAAAATTCACACGATGGACATAATTTTTTTTAATCTGAAAAGTGATTGGTGAACTTTGGACGATCTTTTGTGATAAAAATCGATGAACTCTTTTTCTCTCTTTCTGCTATATATTCCCTATTTATTGAGAAAAATAATAATGAAGGAAACTTAAATAATTTTTTCCATTCAGGAAAAGGATTTCTATGGCCACATAGGTCATATCATCAAGCTGACTGATGGAACCAAGTCCTGTGCCAACAATAGGCCTATCGTGTGTGATTACTAGTCGGCAGGCTCGCTTCGCTCGCCTTCTCCGCCAAGCCAGGAGGCTCCGCCCCCTGGACCCCCGACAGTATAGGCAGTGTCAGCTGAAACAAACAGGCTCGCTTCGCTCGCCTGCAGATTCCGTTCAGAAGGGGTTCGAAATTTATTGAGCACAGCATTTCTACACCTAATCTGGACCTATTTACCTAATTTCAAAATTTTCTGCCAGTTTGTTCTAGAAAAATCTAAGAAAAACTCCGAAAACTCCAAAAAATAGTAAAACGCTAATATTAAGCGTAACCTTGGGAAGTATATCGGACATATTTTGAAACTTGATTCAATATCTTCCAAATTAGTTCATCTATAATCTCGCTGAACCATTGAATTTACAGTTAGGATTGGTCGTATCAAGGCGGAAAATATGCAACCCGCAACACATCTACAATTTTGAAAACCTGATTACTAGCGTAATCTTGGACGGATTGCAAAAATATTTCAACACAACATTTCTAGACCTTATCTGAACCTGCTCACCAAATATCAACATTTTCTACCGATTGGTTCTCGAGAGAAAATGAAGAAAACGCCGAAAAACTCTAGAAAAACTAAAATATTTGGCGTATCCTTGAAAAGTTTTTAAAATCCGTTCTTAGCGCGCGTCTAAATGTCCAACTGAACATGCCTGCCAAATTTGAACGCATTCGGTTCAGTGGATTTTTAGTTCTGGTGATGAATGAATGAATGAATGAATCAGTCAGTGCCATTTCGCTTTTATATATAGAGATGGAACGTTTCTACATTATCAACAGTGATAAATTTGGAAAGATACAACTCCTTGGAGTTTTTCGAAATTATACCATAGTTCATTCACGATGGCTTGAGACGAGATAAAGAAAAGCTCTGCATGTGTGTGTGTTCGACTGGAGTGGCTTCGTTTTAGCCACGACATTAACAAGTCACAGCAATGCTGAAATCGCGAATTTTGTTGCAGGCAATTCAGAATAAGTATCTCTAAGTAATCTTTTTTATAGGTAAATATTGAGAAATTACTTGTTTCGGTTGTCTCTCGACTGCATGAACCTAAAATGAACAAACAATTACAGTAAAAGTTTTTGTTTCAATGCTTTGGTTACAGTCCCGACAACAAAATTCGGGATTTCGGCATTGCTGTGACTTGTTTATGTCGTGGCTAAAACGGAGCTACTCCAGTAGAACACACACACATGCAGAGATTTTGTTTATCTCGTCTCAAGCCATCGTGAATGGACTATAGTTATTCCCTCAACAAGGAAGCTTCGATTAGGAATCAAATCAAATACTTTTATTACCCAAGATAAACATTCACAATCAATTTGTATAGGTCACAAAGATAGTATGTTGTAAGATACCAGAAAAATTATCATTAAAAACAATAATTTGAGATCACAATTCCATAATTAAAAATAACGAAGCCATTTCAATATTTTCAATCTCCAATGTTTATTTATAGATTAAATGCTATGCAGTACCAATTTTTTATTCACAACGTATTTTTCATTCACTCTTTTTCCTGTTTACAGTTTACAGAGAATAACTTACTGAAGCCAGTTGGTGAGTGGATCACGTCTGGCTGGCTGCCATTGAATTTGCCGAGCTTGGTAAATATATTGAATGTTTGTCATTAGGAGTAACAAATTCCGACAGATCGACGAAGCCATATGCACTTAATTTTTGCTGCCAATTCAGCCCCTAATCGCTTTATCTCGTGCGTTGAAATGATGAAGCGTGAAATACGTTTAATATGATCGGAACTCTATTGAAACTCTTATCCTGTATCAATCAAAGGTTTCACTGATCTGATTGATAGATTAATAAGTGGAATATCATTTATTCATTCATTGTTGTACGCGAATTACTTTCCTGTTTGGCATGCAGGCTTTGTAGAAAAGTCGATAACGGTGTTATTATTGGTGGATAATAATGTTTCCATTCTCAAATGAGGAAGTGTGTTTCCAACGAATAAGGAAAATTACATTACTATTAAGTGAAGGACTGTCAAACAGGATTACATTTCCTGTTATACATAGTGTCTCATTAGCATAATTGTTTCACCTGTATTCTACATAAATATCTATATATTCTCTCGTACTTGACTACTCCACAAACATTTGATGTACAGTAAATATAAGACTTTTAACAAAAATGGGATCTAAAGTATAGTCTGTCCAAGCAGCCCCTATAGTTTTTTGTTTGTTTGTCAATGGCACAACAGCCCTATGCAGGCCTACCAGCTGGTTGCCAGTTTCATAATCACTAAACTATACAGTCCATTCAAGCAAAGGAGACACTACTAACCCCTATAGTAGCAGAGCATAATTCCACAATCTATAGTTGACCATTCTAGAGGATAGAAATGAGGTTTGAGAATAGAGCATTGATATTGAGTTCTTGGAACTCCGGCTCCAAATAAAATATGGAACAGTATTTAAATAGGAAAGAGACACAATACTCAAGTATAACCCATGGCTATTATTATTTTGGCTTCAGTAACCTTTGTTTAACTTCAATTTCACAATTGAACACATTGCATTTGTAAGATTTCGATTTTGGTTGAACACATTTTCAAGAAAATGTACTAATCTTTATAGACCTCTTAAGTTTTCTCTCGTGAATATAATAATCCCTTTCCTACGTTAGCCTACCGTAAGATTACATCCTACAGACAAAATATTTCATCTGTCACTCTTACACTTTTCCAAAAAATAAATAAAGAAATGGTTGATTGAAATAAGTTAAGGAGTGGTTGTGACTGATGGCGGCACCGCGTAGCTGATGGACGATTTCGCTGATTTCAGTACTGAATGACTGTAAGACCTTTAATACGCAATTTTAAATTGTGACAATTGTATTTTTCCATGAGTTCCTTAACACGCATTTTTCATCACGACTGACTGACTCTTGATCAAAACGATTAATTTTTTCCTTTGTTTTATACTCATAAATTTCTCCCAATCTCCAGCTCCTAGTATTTGTTATATGAATTCACGTCTCCTCACTCTGCTGTCACTGTACACCATAATTCAGATTTCATACTCCCAACGAAGCACACGCCATAGTACCGATGTAGGCTCATTCCTATTGAAGAATGATGGAAAATTTTCAATCTAGTAGGCTACAGTATATCTGTAATAATACTGGGAAGACAATCTCCACTATTCAATTTGAGACAAAGTTCGAAGGTTACTCCTGTGATTCCATTTCTTCATAAAGAATTATCTGTCAACTTCTAGGGGAGGGGGGTTGACAGCTACGCCCCTTTGCCCCTGATTTTAAAATTGTTTCAAAATCCTTTGAAATCACTGAATAATTTTAATGCCTTCGCCTAACGTTTGTAGAGGATCAGATAGTTTTCAGTGAATCTACTCAAAATATGAAGCAGAAAATTACATAAAAGTAAAATCGACTTTCCAACATTAAGACTTTTATATGTAACAATGATGCAATTTCATGAATTGATAAAAATATAACATAGATCTACTATTCGTGTTCCACTTCATGAAATACGTCCAACTGTTACACCTATTATTGGGCTAACTAGCTTTGCTCTGCTGCTGCGGCCGCACCGCCGCACGCATAGGATGCACGGATGCATCCTTTCTAATTCACTTTAGAATTCCAATTGATTAATTTCAAACTATTTCAGAACTTTGAAGTGATGTCACTGATATTTTGAAAGAATATTTTCTAGTATATTGACGAACAAATATCATGAATATCAGCTAAATAAAATATAACTAGTAATCTAGGATCTAGTAATATTGTTTGTTAGCAATGTTAGCATCATACATAGGCTACTATTATTTTAATATTGCAAAGATGGTAAAGTAGATCAGATTCTCGTTCGATGAAAATATGGGTTAATTTTCCAACCTCAGTCCAAATTTTTGTTTTTTGTATGAATATAAAAAATAATAAATTTATGAATATTAATAGATTGAATGAAGCTAGGCAAACATATGATATCCACAGAGACACATCATGATTGTGTGTTGCCAAATTCTGAGTAATTTATTATCTACAATGGCAATTAATAGGTTATAAGCTCTAATAATTAGGGTACCTACTAGATAGAATATTGAAATGAGAAGTCATTTTATTTATGTAACTAAGTGACTGTAACAATTCTATTCATGTGACTTCATTTCCAATTTTCAAAAAGAGAGCCAGTCGGAATGGTGATTTCATGTGATGTTGTGAGGGGACAGCTTGTCGGGACCGTGCCCGACAACGAATCCCCTCGAGCGCTGCCGATAAAGTGTCTCTCCAATATCCGTTCCCCTTCTAGAATGAAGGAGACTCGCTGTCGGTACAACGAATAACCTCGAGCGCTGCCGTCAAAGTGTATCCCCGTCAGCGGAGCACCTTCTAAATTCTGCTTGGAAAGGAGATCGGTTGTTGCCGTCAACCGGTCTCCTAAAAACTGGTTTTAGAAGTGGAACGGCTGTAGGAGAGACACTTTGTCGGGGAGACAGTTTGTCGCGTACCCTTGGTGGAAGGGGTCGAATATCGGACATTGTTTGAAACTTGATTCAATATCTTCTAAATTACTCCATGCTCCATCTATAATCTCGCTGAACCATTGAATTTACACTAAGGATTGGTGTTATCAAGGCGGAAGATATGCAACCCGCAATACATCTACAATTTTGAAAACCTGATTACTGGCGTAATCTTGAACGGATTTCAAAAATATTTTAAAACAACATTTCTAGACCTTATCTGGACCTGCCCACCGAATATCAACATTATCAACCGATTGGTTCTCGGAAAAATTAAGAAAACGCCGAAAAACTTTGGAAAAACCTGCCAAATTTGAACGCATTCGGTTCAGTGGATTTTTAGGTCTGGTGATGAATGAATGAATGAATCAGTCAGTCAGTCAGTGCCATTTCGCTTTTATAGATATAGATAATAATCACAGTATCCCAGCTTTTCAATTATTTTTAAATTAAACAATCACAAATGGCACGTCTATTTGTCCTAACACTCCTTAAATTTAATTAAGATTTATTGGACGTAGTTATGCAGAAAGGAACCAATCCACAAAATTTAAAAAATCGGGGTTTTCAATATTTGGGTTGATAAACCCCTTGGTAACTGTTTTGGATGAGGAAAAATCACTGGAATTAACCCTTATGGCGATTATGTGGGATGGTTCCTTTCTGCAAAACAAATATCCTACTTTATGTGTTATGCAGAAAGGAACCAACCCACATAATTATTGCCATGGAATGGGAAATTTTATTATTGGGAACCATACTAAAATGTTAGTTTTTTTAGAGTAAATATCTTATGAGGCTAATTCTCTAACCATTGATTATTATCATACAGAGAAGTGTTCTGCCAAAATTCCACACCCCTACCCGTTTTGCTTTCCTCCCAACACACCCTTAAAGTTTCTATTTGCAAGGATTACTTTCATTGAATGTACCTCAGCAACCATTGAAGATTAAATATTGAAATTCTCCTCATTATTTAGAAAATTGAATTTACTTTTTTTAAGTCATCACCATTTCACTATAGCTCATGTGGTTCAGGAGTTATTTGCATGGAAGTATGATGGAAGCCCACATAGGTGCAGACTTCTGCCTGCAAATTTCATTCTTTCCCTAATAAAAGTAAACTGGGAAATGTCTGATATGAAACATTTAGAGAATTTTAATATATCTACTTCACAAATAATAGAAACAAATATTTTGAGTTGGAGCCAATTGAATTCACTGAATAATGATACAAAGTAAGTTCAACTATTTATCTCTATAGATTACCGAGACACATGTGATATAAGAATTCTTGAATAAGAGGGGTAGTGTGGGGACTTCAGACAGGACACTTGCCAACATGCTAGTTATAAATGGGGAGAAAATCAACTCCATATAATTTCCCCAAATGAATTATTTCAAAATTTGATGAATTAAAAGGGGTATTTCAGTACTCACTTGATAAACCATATCAGGCTATCCGCCAAGCGCTTCTGAGATAGAGCTTTTCATTTATTAACTGACTTACACTTACGTTAAATTTCAGAGAAATATATGTTCTACCTTTCAAAATGTAGGTTTTCAAAAGTTCTTCAAGTTTCATAAGAGACATTTCCAGTAGAATCATCCTGTAAACTTTCATTCAGGAGATAATTAAAATTTTATGCAGAAATCTAGGGAATTCCTCCATTCTTCCATTTATATAACTTTTGAACCGCAGGAGCTACAATAAAATGGTGAGACATAAAATAAAGAGAATTTAATTTACTGGAAAATGAGAAAAAGTTTGATTTCTTATCTTCAATGAGTGCTGAGATACATTCAATGTAAGAAACCCTTAAAATGGAAACTTTGAGGGGTGCAGGGGGGGTAGCAAGATGGGTGGCAGTGGGAAATTTTGACAGAACACTTTTCTTTACAATATTAATTCATGAGTGAGAAAATTAGCCTCATATAGAAATTTTAGTCTGGTTCCTATGGCAATTATGTGGGTTGGTTCCTTTTTGCATAACACATAAAGTAGGATATGTTTTTTGCAAAAAGGAACCAACCCACATAAATGCCATGAAATGTGGAATTATTGCTTTTTTGTATATAAATATCTAGTTTATGATATTTAATATTATTAAGAGCACATATACGTTCCCAAAATCAGAATATCTTAATGGATAATAAAATGGTAGGTATTATTGCAGTTTCATCTTTGGTACGCGCTGAAATGTTGACTCATCTTAAATGTTGCTGATTGTGGGTTGGTTCCTTTCTGCATAACTCCGTACAATTATCAACATTAATTAACCTGGTCAGTCTACAGACTACGTTAGAATTTGATTGCTGGAGATAGTTTGACGTCAAGTGACTGTGAATTAGAGTATGATCCGATCATGTAATAACACGCAGAAGGACTTCAAGCCTTTGTGGATCGTGGCCTTAATGTCTACTATATAATGTCTGATTCACTTGAGCTTCATTTGCGTATTCTCAGTGCTATCAAGAGGTCATGCCTGCCAAGTCTGAAACTTGGAGACCCCAAGTTATCAAGGAATTATGCCAGTAGATTTCAAGGGTCCTAGTTTCGAGGTGCAGGGCTTCCTATTCCAACTCAATCGACTACTATACTGCTTATAACCATGATTCTGATAATGATATTAATCCAATTACAGGGTTATCCAGGCAACGTGAGTTTCAACATGATATTCATTAATGTAAAATTATATCTGTTTGACATTTTTTGAATTTTTATTCTATTTTAGTATTACTCTGATACACCTTAAAAGTGGTCATCATTTTTCATCATCATTACAAAAAAATTACCAAATTCTTCAATTCTTTATTATAAAACTAACATTTAGAATTAGCAAACTTTTAAATGTCTTATAGTTGCTAAACGAATGGCCTCCAAGTCCTGAATTATAGTATTCTCGCGAAATAGTAGACTACGGTATATTCCGTGGATAGCATAAAGTATTTGTATTCATGATCGGACGATCTTGGTCGTGAATTACTGTCTCGCGTGACACAAAATCTGCTTAAAATACGCTACTAATATCTCGAGTCATAACAATCATTTTACGTAATTTCACTGCGAATTCTATAAAGCAAGTCCATTTGTCATACATAAACTTATACTGACAAATTGAATTTTGGGAAATGATACTTGTGACAATCAATATCAAGGATCATTGGGGAGTTCTTTTCCGAAAAATATGATGACTTACCTATCAACATTTGTTATTCACCTAGTATGAATAATAGGATGTTCTTCAACAAAAATAAATACGATTCATTCTATCTATTCTATCCATACTCTTCTCTGTTCACCAGGTGTTTGGAGTGTAATCTTCCAGGAGTTATAATTCTTTCAACCCTGCTTGAGCTGCGTTTTTCAAAAATTTTCAAGAAAAACACTTGTTTCAAATAGAGGGCTGGAAGAAATTTCCAAATTTCCAAAGTTCTTGAGAATTATGAAAACGCTAAGAGAAACTAGAAAATTTAGAATTTTTAGCTGAATTTTTCGAAAATTTTACGATTTTCTTAATAATCTTTTTCTATACATAGAATTACGTACTCAAGCAATGGAAGCTCTTACTTGGTCATCCTGAATATTCAAACTTTTGCCTCAGATTGAAAGGTCAAATCGACTTGATCATGTAGATGTGTATCCTTGAAATCCTATCCGATTCAATGCCACATGCGCCAAGTCAACTTGTCATAGTGTGGACTGACGTTCAATCGAATGCTTAATCTACTTAGTAAAGTCGACTGAACCCTTAGTAACTGAGTATAGTTGTCCAAGCGAAGAAGACCCTCTGGCATAGTGAGAAAATGACTCCAGCTCGGTCAATATTCTTATTTTTTCAGAAATTATCAATTTTATCTCAAATTTTTAGGAAACATTCTGAACTACAGTTTAAGACCAAATTAATATTTTTAGAACCAATATTGACGAGCTGGAGTCATATTCTCATCTTGCCAGAGGGTCTTCTTTGCTTTGACAGACTATAACTTAGTAATAGCTTAGTAACTGACCCTTACTTCCTGTAGAATGGGTTATGAACTACCGTATAATTATCAATCATTAATCAATTAATCATCGCCAACATCTAATAAAGCCGAAAAAGCATGGCGATCCCTAAGCTATGAATTAACTTCACAGTGGAAAAATTGAGTTTAGCACAGGTGACATGGATTATTATATCCACGAGAGCTAACTTTAAAGGACTATAAAGATTAGTACATTTTCTCCAAAATGTGTTCAACCAAAATCGAAATCTTACAAATGCAATGTGTTCAATTGTGAAATCAGTGCCGGACTGGCTAGGATATGGCCCATCGGCTATACTTACTCAAAGGTTCTCCTGAAAAAGGGTTTGGGAGGGGAGGTATTTTTCACCATTCACCAAAGATGTGAAGCTTGAACTTGAAAGCAACGTTATCAAAACTGGTGGTGTAATATACTATTGTCTCTGGAAACGCCCCCTGCAGTAGTTTTTGACATTCAACAGGTGGCCAACTCGAGATTACTTGCCTGCTATTGGTTGAACCATAGCCACGCCCCCAGGAAACATCATTCACTAGAAAAGAGAGGGGGAAGTAGAAACGATTTTTGTCTCTGGTCACCCTCCCTGCAGTAATTTTATGCATAAGCCACACCCCCGGATAGCTTCATTCACTAGAGAGGCACTAGGAAAGGCAGTATTTTTCGACATTCAACAGGTGGCCAACTTGAGAATACTTGCCTGCTAGTGGTTGAGCTATAGGGCACACCCCCATGAACCTTCATTCGCTAGAAAATGGAGGGGAAACAGAAACGATTTTTGTCTCTGGCCACGCCCCTGCAGTAGTTTCTGACATTCAACAGGTGGCTGACTTGAGGATACTTTTCTGCTATTGGTTGAGCCATAGGCCACGCCTCCAGTAAGCTTCATACACTAAAAAATGGAGGAGGAAGCAGTAACGATTTTTGTCTCTGGCCACGCCCCCTTCAGTTTATTCTGACATTTAACAGGCGGCTGACTTGAGGGTACTTGTCTGCTATTGGTTGAGCCATAGGCCATGCCCCCAGAAAGCTTCATTCATACGTGAGAGTGAGTGCTTCCGATTTTGAATTCCTACTAAATTTAATTGCGCCTCAAATTGCCAAAAGTACTCACTGCCGACAAGCTATTCCTCACTGCGGACAAGATATCCTTTTAGGGGCGTAAATTCTGCAATTTGAGTTCTTATGGTTCGCGCTAGTTACATTCCACAGCACTGTGTCTGTTTTGAATTGTTCAATTGATTTAATTATATTATTCTTCGACCACTTACATTTCAATGTATACAAAATGTGATAAATTTTCAATGTTAAGTCAAAAGTTGAAAGATTAAAAGTTAAGACAATACGAAACACTCAACACACTTTAAAAACACCAACAGTGAAGTGGAAGTATTTTTCGTTTGCATCACATCATGGTCTGGAAACTATTTCTTCAAATCGCAAAAAAGCAAAATAAACAGAAGTCGCGACTACATCCTCTTTCTCTCCAGCAGAACCATTTATTCAGCTCGAGTACCTACAGTTCCTCTTTTATTATTGTTTTTTTGTCACCTTGCTCAAATTCAATTACTTTTTCAAACAAGTGACAAACATAAACTAAATATATCAATTCATCATAATTACATTGTAGTCACGTACAGCCAGCGAGAATAGAATATAGAAATATTCTATATTCATATTTATATATTCTATATAAATATTTCATATTCTATTCTCTCTGCGTACAGCAGGAAATGGAGACATTGATAAATAGTAGTATTACGGACTATATTATTTTTTCTTTTGAAATCAATTCTCGCCTTGCTGAATTGTGAACTCCTATCATATAAGTTACTCTCATAATATAATAATAGGAATTACTGTGGTAACAGTAATTTAACAAAGTAAAACCGAGTAGAAGTATTAGTAGAATTTGAATAGGTCGAATGCAAGAGATAGGATGACTTCGATAAATAGGCTAAATGAGTATCCGATAAAAATAACTTTCTCAATTTTTATTATTTCTGAGCAATCGTGGGGATTCCTACTAATTTTTGGACGCTGAATTCAAATCTGAAATCCAAATTGTTCTATCTCTATTGTTACGCGTTATAGAGTTTTGTATAATTCTAATTATAGTGTTGTGCTGCGGCAACATTTCTTGCCGCTTCCATTCCCCAGGATACAATGTTGTGAGAACGAGTTGCAAAACACATTGGTTTCCAACATGTTGCCCGGCGCAGCGAGTTTTGAAACACTTTTCAGACCGTTTCCATTCGTACAATTTCATGCAACACTGTTGCTTAACACGTTGCAAAACATTTTTGTGCTAATGGAAACTGGGCTTAAACAGAAAATTCAACACTTTCCGTCTTACTTTCAGTGAAATGTTGAGAAATGTTTTGTAATGGAAGGATGCAGCATCGAATTCAAGTCATTCTATTATTATAATTATTTTACAAATTCTCTAAGTTTAGTCTTGTATAGAGTTTGGAGGAACGCCAAGGCATCATAGCTTGGTCTCAGGCTTTTTTAGTTTCAATACATTTCCAATAGATCTTTGCAGTTTTTTCGTCCTATTTGAGAGCTGGCATTGCTCTTTAGGTAGGGCTCAATGAGGTTGCGAACTATTAAAGCGAGTACTACTCTTGAACACGTGTCTGTCATTTCACCAAATTTGTAAGTTATTAAATCAATTTTCACCTATGCGAAAAACAAACTCTCATGGAAGACATGCCAATTCTAATTATTTTAGAAACTACGATTGTTGCATTTTACGATGTCGTAAACGTTACGACTGGTTCCACCCGAGCAGAGCTGCTCAATCATAACAAACCACAATAATAACTAAAAAAACTAGCACTAATCGATTGGGGGCCCGAGGTCAGAAAGAAATTATTGTACGAATTGGTCAAGTTCAAGAAAATATGGGATTTATACAGAAAAAACATAGGGTGTTGTTAATTTTACGATGGGTTAGCTTTCCCGCGTGAGGCATTAAAATACAATTTTACTCTGCATCTCAGGAACTGAACAATGAAGGAATTTGTCAACACAAGCCTGGGTGTCTTTATGGATATGACTCATTCGTCTGAATATCGATTTCGGGACTACTGGTAATTTAAGTGGTAGCCTACCGCAGTTACAACCCACGCCTCACATATACCACACTCCTCTCTCAATCTTTGTGGTTGAGTATACTAGAAATATAACATCATATTCATAATTTCATAACTTCTGTTTGCTTGAGACTTTATCTTCATTAATTTTCTATACTAAATTTACGGTCACGGTTTATAGCCTATTGTGTTTTGTACAGTTGTACAGTGGATGATATTTGCTGTTGGAATGGAACTAGCTTTACTAGAAAAGACTAGATTCCTGTTATCTCACTTTATAATCTTGGTTTTTATAGCCCATTGTGTATTGTTTTCAATGGTAGTTGTATGGTGAATTATATTTTCAGTAGCCGATTGGATTTATTGCTGGTTTTTTACTCGAACGTTTTTCTCTGATCACCAATTTTCCCCGTGTTTCCAAGCACGTATTTCATTACTTCTTTGTCTGGAACCAGCCTTCATTCAATTTGGAGCGGCCCCTTGGCAAAATGGGAATTTTTACCAATGTAATTTTAAGAATAGTTTCTTACCATTTTGAAGAAAAAATTTTTGATGTAGCCTACAGATGTTCATGAACTACATGATGTTTAGATGTTCATGTGAAAAGTTGAAAAATCTCTTATCTCGTCATTCGTCGTTCTTTTGGTCGATTCTCCTCGTGAGTTCAACACAACACTGATTGGTAGATTCTTTCTCTTATCACGCGTTGGGAGGCGCTTATCAGTTACATATTTGAGGATCCGTAATCTCATGTCCCAACGATTACTATGTCCCTCACTCACTTTTTCACTATTTACCTTATTTCGCTATACCTAGGTAGGCCTAGGCCCTTCACAGGGCTGTTGAGCCATTAAAAATCAAACAAACAAACATAAAAGTTTTATATTCTCGTTGTGAAGCCCTGTGGCTGTTAAAACTGTTGAAGATCGAATACGGGAACTTGAAAGAGTTCTGTTTCTCAGGGCCTTGATTTCTGACGTTTGATTCAAAATTTATTTGTCATGGAAATAAATAACCAGGTTCAACTAAGGTTTAACAGCTTAAACAGGATAGATCTGATATGTGTATTATTGTTTGATTGAGTAAGCAAACGTTTCATCGTCATCGTAGTAGACATCGTTGGAGGATAGAGGATTCTACACCAAGTCCTCTTGGTGTCTTGAATTCTTCCTACGGGATCGGAGACTGTATCTTCTCTCCTCTTCTCACTTTCTATTTGTCATTAATATACATTTAATTCATTATTTGCGATTATTATTACTTCATAGTATGCCTCCTCTCCTTTTTTTTATTTGTCATTAATATAAATTCTTTCTTTTAGAGTAGGCCTATGTATAGTAAATCCATTCCAAGCATGCTTCATAGAACTGGTGTGACATTGGGTGAGCCAAACTCCACTATTATTGTTGAATACCAACAAAATGCTGGTAGTATTTGAAAGCAACTAATCCTAGTGCATTGTTTCATGAAACTGAAATACTCAACACAAGAAAGCAATTTGACAAAACATTCTCAATAAATTTCCATCAGTTGACTGATGGAAATTTATTGAGTCAACTGCCCCAGTTGACTGCGACTGAATATAATGCGAATGAATCTAGTCTCGCTTGTCAGTAGCCAATGAGGTTAGTTGATAAAGCGGGAATTCCCGGAATCTCGCAGCTCACCAACCGGCATTGTTCGCCAAAAACGTTTAATTCCGTTCAAATAAGGTCAATTATGATAAATTACCATACATCAACCGCAAACTATCGTGCTGCGGAGAGATGTATTTTATTCTGTATTCAGTTTCAAAAATGGAGAGATCAGAGATGTATTTCATTCTGTGTTCAGCTTCAATATCATTTAATGGATATGAGATTTTAATAGCTTTCCAAAGCGGGAGAATTCAAACAATTGCATGTTTAAGTTATTTGAAAAGTTGAAAATAGCTATTATTTTTTCAGATTAGGTAGGCAGGATTTTAGGTGTATGTATTATTAGGAAAAAGTGTATGTTTTTATTTTCACAATCTCTGTTCGGAGACAATATGAGCTATTACGGAATTCATCAGTTTTTGAATGTACTGTGAATGAATATTTTTTATATAACTTGAAAAAACTCGTACTTGAAATTTTTCTCGTACTTCTCAATTTTCATCTAGCTATTGTATTTATTTCTTTTTACAATCCCTGTTTGGAGGCACTGGCGGCTCGTACCCACAAAACAGGTGAAGTGCTGTACAGTAAAAGATATGGGCACTTCACCTGTTTCGTGGGTACGAGCCGCCAGTTTTTGGAGGCAATACGGGATATTAAAGGATGTTGGTACTAACCCTACGCGCAGCATTGAAAAATCAATCAAATTAGTGTTTTTCTTAAATCTAAATTATTTATTGTGCAACAGTTGATACAATAGTCAGTACGAGATTTAATTTGAACGACCGATCAATCTATAACAGAAAAACATTGTCTTTTCAAGTTCACATTTGTAGTTTTTCCAACTGACATGGAGTTGGTCATTGATTCCGAAAATTCAAAAACAGAAAAATTAATCAATCTGACCTGCCATTTATCAAGTCAGTATGAAAATATTCTATCATGACCAGATAAGAGTGCTGTATTCTTCGTAATTGGTGAATCATAGAGATAGTTTAAATGGATTAGCTCCTTATCAAACGAAAAGCACTGACAGGTATCCTGTCCATGTGTCTATGATAAACATTATACAAAACCTTGATGAAATCTAAAAACAGCGTTCGGATTTGAAATAGTAACAGAAAATGTAACAAATTGATAGTTGAGATGTTAACATTTGATTGAAATTTGTTATGTACAGCACAGAAAATAATGTTTACTGATGTTTGCTGGAAGTAGAAGGGGAGTGATTTGAGAGATGGTACATCAGATAATGGAAAAAAGACCATGTTCATAGTCAAGACCATATTAATTGTCGATAACAGTGTAGTTGATAAACTTACAGCCAATATTCAATACACAAAAGGGGTTTTCGAGAGAAAATCCCTCTAAAACCAAGTAGCTAGCTTTACGAGAGGTAAGCTTTTTATTTCTTGGGAATATTACAGAGGTTCGCCGAATACATTCTGCATTGATTTCTCGGAATAAGTGTTGCATTCACAATATTTTTTTCCAAGTAAACAGTGTACATGACATGATTGTCATGTTTAACTGCGAGACATCATTTCGTGTTATATAATATTTTCCGTTTCTCTGTTAGATCCCAGGGCTCTGACTCATGATATTACATTACGAATTTAATCATGACTAACTAAAAAATTGTTTTATAAATCGCTTTGCAATCGTTGTTTCTTCCAATTCTCATAAGTACTCAAGAACCATAATCATTAACCACCTATGGTATAACACATCATTGATACTTAATATTTTATACTGTATTCTATTACTTCTCGTGATACGCTATAGCTCTTTAAAATAAATAGTTTCTTGCAATTCGCCTAAGAAAATTCACTAATTATCCATCATAATATGTTTGGTATAAGTTATTATTATTTATTAATAGATAATGTTGAATGTTGTATATAATTGTATTATGTACATAAACCATATTATATTGAAATATAATATATAATGGTCAATGCATACTATACTCGTAATAATATTAAATTGATAATTTGTAATATCTTTAAATACGCATCATTATCACACACAACATATTACATTGATATTGAATAACAATAAATTACATCATCCTTATAAATACATAATATGTATGAGTACGTTATACATATCGATACATATATGGGCTATACATTATGGATATACTATCGATAGGTGTAGTAGCTTCAGCCTCCGTAATGATCCTCCTCCTTATTCGATCATTATGACACTGGTCTCTCCAATATCTCACGTCCATCACGCTCAAATTCAGTTTCACACTATCAATCCATCTTCCACGGGGTCTCTCATCTTTCACGGGATGTCTCCATCTTGAACCATTAAACGCCCATGCAGTAGCGCTCTCAGACGCTCTCTTATCACGCTCATCTTTTCAACAAAAGTTAGTAATCTGATTTTTCGAGTTTCGATGATTTCAACAATCTTTTCTTTGATCTTGCAGCGCCTTTTCCACTGCCTTATAACTTACTTCAAACAGTTTTCTTACCCCCTTAGTCACTGAACCAGTCACCTCCTTAGTCTTTCAAATCTCACCAACCCCAACAGCTTCAAAGGTTTGAGTTCAAGAAACTGTCGACTTTTTATTGTGGAAGATGCCTACATGTTCTATTGCATAAACGAGGGTATTGGATTGATATGAGTTCAAGGGATTATTGATGATGAAAGATCCATGCCTAGCAGGATTCGAACTCACGACCAGGCATCAGGCAGTTCTAGCAGACTGAAAGCTGTAATCTGTTCTACCAGCCCCAAACCAACCTAGCTAGCTAGTCAAGCTAACCTGATTATACTTCACTCACTTTGTCATAAAAGCCTTTATTAAAATATGAAAGAATTGAATTCCCTCCAATTCCCCATAATCCTTCCTCGCTATCCCTCTCACAATCAATCTAAAGTTTTTCATTAATAGTGTTGTATTTATTTTTTTACTCTGTTTTCTCCGAAGGTGATGCCTTCATGAGCACATCGTGTGCATGGGTGATGAGAGACGACGACTACTTTTTAGGCAGTCGCGACCGACGGCTGTGCTCTCCTCCAAGAGACTGGCTGTATCTATGTGATTGCAGTGTGGTTGAAATCTATAATGGCCCTGTAAAGAATCGAACTAGGTACCTCTGGTTATCAAATAGGCGCGTTATCACTCACTTCAACGAGCCATGCAAATCAATGACCATGTATCAATTATTAATTTGATGATTAAATTCTTGTAAATTGATCAATTCTTGTATCTTTTCACAGATCGGTGCTTTGCTAAGTGGTAAAAATGGCGGTAAAATCCGAACCTCGCAACGGACATGAACTGTCTCCTCTGAACGTGCGGTTAACTGACGACGGCGCCGGTGTGACGGTCGTTCTGACGCCCGCTGGAAGCGTCGCCCATGGCAACGAGGAGAGAGCATCATGGGACAACAAAATGCAGTTTATGTTATCCATCATCGGCTACTCGGTTGGACTCGGAAACATTTGGAGGTTTCCTTATTTATGTCAACAGAATGGCGGAGGTGAGTCTGAATGTGACAGATACAGAATTCTTTTCGTGCTGATGTAATTAGTGCGATACATACCTAATGATTAATAGTAGCCTTTCCATAATGTACACATATGAACTTTTTTGTTCTCTCTTCACTTAATGAATAAATGAATGAATGAACGAATGAACATTCATACTTTTAGGCTCATATGCACAATCACTGTTCTTCAACTACAATCAACTTGACGTGGTTTTAGCATTGTTTCAAGCACTTTGAATGCAGATATTCATCCAAAAACAAGTTGAAGATACGTTTTGTTGAACTTTGTTCAAAGGGAAACAGTGCTGCAGAACCAGTACCGAATTTAAGGGTAGGCCAACTAGGCTGGCGCCTAGGGGCCCGCACCACATGAGGGCCCGTACCACAAAAATATTGGAAAGAGAAAAATATTTTTTTAGAACTTGGCAACTTGCATTCGAGCAAACTAATATCAATAAATGGCCAAACTGTGTTATATAATCTGTATTTGTTAAATGTAATGTATCTGTTTAATAATGATACAAGTTGAAGCTATTTAAACCCCTCTTGAACAAAATCACTGTCTTTGGTGATAGAACTGCGATTTGCTGTTCACCTGCCTGGTTAAAGAATTGAATTCAGATAAATTTTATTTCTTTAAGCTTACATGCGGATTTAAGCTTACAATTATTCACAATCACTTATTATACAGCATACCGTACTTGAGGTTCTAAAATGAACAATTTCTATGTCAAATTATCTGAGGAACTCAATGAAACCAGTTCCAAGTTTGTAACTTCAACGGTTATTGAGATAATTGGAAAAATATGCTAGAAAACGCCATCTTTTCAACAATAAGGGTTATAACTGGATAAGGAAAAATAAAATTGTATTTTTTATTAATGGAAATTGAAGAGAGTCGGATTCTAAAGGAAAAGGTAATGGCGGCGATTGTGTAAATCTTACCCGAATCTCAGAAATGGCGATCAAAAATCGCAAAATTGACAAAACAGCTCAAGTGATGAATTTGTGTTTAGTAGCGATTTTGCGATTTTTGATCGCTATTTCTGAGATTTGGGTAAGATTTACACAATCGCCGCCATGCAACTTTTTCTTTAGAATCCGACTCTCTTCAACTTCCATTAATAAAAAATACAATTTCATGATTCCTTATCCAGTTATATTTTTAAATGTAATGTATCTAATGTAATTGTAAATGTAATGATTCCTTATTGTTAAAAAATGGCGTTTTCTAGCATATTTTTCCAATTATCTCAATAACCGTTGAAGTTACATACTTGGAACTGGTTCCATTGTATTCCCCAGCTAATTCTTCATAGGAATTGATTATTTTAGAACCTTACTGAAGCCTCTAAAAATTTAGAAAAATTAATATATTTTGAAAATCTCAATTTTCCGCCATTTTTATCTCGGTAAGAAAGCGTTTTTGGGGGTTGGTCCCATGGAACTTTTTTGTCTACTTGGTGTAAGGAATCAGCCTGAGAAGTATTGCACATTCCTCCTGAAACACCCTGTATATGCTTTGACAGTTCGCACTACCACACTACCGTACCAAAATTGGCAGTTTGGCACTTTTTTATTTAATGAAAGTTGAATTAAACTTTGAATGAATAAAATGAAAACTTAATAAAAACTTCAGCTTGAAAATCGAAACAATTCTATCGGGATTAATTATTTTGCAAAGTAAGCAAGTGAAGATTCGCTAGTAATGACTATAGCACAGAAAGAATGGGTTGTATAATTTTAAATTTCATCCCAATCTCATAATGAATGGGTTTTCAATAACTCATGAATCTTTCCTGAATTTGTAATTGTTTTTTATGAATAATGAATTTTTATTCCCATCGTAAAAAATTACATATTTTCGATTTCAAAAACTAGGAAATTAACTGGCCACTATATCCAGTAAATATGGACAGTGTTCAACAAAAGTTACAAAAAAATAAGGATACAAATTGTGAGTCTAGTCCATACAATTTACAAAGTTAGAAAACTTCCTGCAGCGCATCGTAATAAAGTTATACGAAAATAAAAGACAAATTTCCAATCACTCATGGTAAAAGTCGGTATTGAATTGATCTTATATAGGACTAGCCGGCAGGCTCGCTACGCTCGCCTTCTCCGGCTAGCCAGGGGGCTCCCTGAGAGGTAAATAAGTCAGTCAGTAAGTCAGTAAGTTAGTAAGTTACCTGGAGAGTGTAAGTTAGTCAAACAGGCTCGCTTCGCTCGCCTGCAAAACCTCTGTCAGTGTAAGCTGGGACAAACAGGCTCGCTTCGCTTGCCTGCGAATTCCGTTCAGAAGGGATTCGAAATTTATTGAACACAGAATTTCTAGACCTAATCTGGACCTGTTTACCGAATTTCAACATGTTCTGCCAATTAAATTTGTTCTCGAAAAATCTAAGAAAAACTCCGAAAAATAGTAAAACGCTAATAACGAGCGTAACCTTGGGAAGTATATCAGACATAGTTTGAAACTTGATTCAATATCTTCAATGTCTATAATCTTGCAGAATCATTGATTTTACAGTAAGGATTGGTCGTATCAAACCGGAAGATATGCAACCCGCAACATATCTACAATTTTGAAAAAGTGATTACTGGCGTACTGTTGGACGAAATCAAAAATATTTTAACACAACATTTCTAGACCTTATCTGAACCTGTCCACCAAATATAAACATTTTTTTACCGATTGGTTCTCAAAAAAAAAAGAAAACACTGGAAAACTATAGAAAAACTCAAATATTTGGCGTATCCTTATGAAGTATCAAGAATCCTTTCTTAGCGCGCGTCTAAATGTCCAACTGAACATGAAATGTTTGAACGCATTTGAACGCATTCTGTTCAGTGGATTTTTAGTTCTGGTGTTGAGTCAGAGCCATTTCGCTTCTATATATAGAGATAGGCTTTCATTATCAATATTTTATGCTTTAAAAATACAGATTTTCTCATTTAATAGACCATAAAAAGGCCTTCTTAAACGCAATATGAAAGTAAATTTTCACAAAAACTCCCGGGGGAGGGCCCCCGGACCCCCCGCTCAGCTGAGAGGGCACACCCCCCAGATCCCCCCCATCGGGGCCCGCACCACAAGCTGAGCCTGAACAGTACATCAATCTTGTTTGAAGTGAGTTCAATAGAACTACTGGCGGCTGGTGCCCACGAAACAGATAAAGTGCTCTTCAGTAAAAGATACGGGCACTTCACCTGCTTCGTGGGTACGAGCCGCCAGTGAATAGAACAAAACTTGGTTTCAACTGAGGATTTGAAGACAACATATTAAATTGAAATAAGGAGAATTTTTCCAGCTCGGTTGAAACAAATATGTTCAATACGGGCCCTTCAAGTGTGATTTTTTTCCACGTGTAAATTATCTTTCAGATCATTCCATTTCTACCATGAGTCTTATGGAAATTATTCTATGAAGCATTGCCAAATTGAAGCTTGCAATACACTGATAGTTTTTACATTCCATAAGAGTTATTAAAATAGTTCAAAAGTGTTATAAACTCTGAAATTCAAATAACTTTTGGAATCATATTGACTGAGCTTGAGTCATTTACCCATCTTGCTAGAATGGCATCTTTGCTTGGATAGACTATAAAGAGTATCAAATTTTTAATCGACAATGATATCCACCACTGGTCTGATTTTCTACTCGGGTAGTGATTCATCGTCGAAAACATGTTTCTTTTCTCTGCTCTCACTAGTACCGTACTCTGCTTCCACTTTCATCTCAATAGCTGCTAGATGCATAGATGGTCCTTCACTTTGAATATGGAACTTTGAATGGCTAAGATACAAGTTACAGTCTTCATACTATTCAGCCTGCTTTGATTGCACGGTGAGTGGAGTTCAAGACTTGTAGGAGACTCCTAAATGTCTCCGGGACTCGTGAATGATGTCTTTGAATAGGACAAGTCTCATCTTCACTCTGTCGACTGGCCAAATTAGTTGTTTGTATAGTTCATGTAGAATAAACGTCTAGTTTATGTGTATATAGTTTACTTTATGTAGTCTACAGTAGCTAGAAGAGGTAATCATGAGAACTTGTATTATTGGTATACAAAGAGTAATCAGAGTTTGATGAACAGATGAGGAAAGTAGCTGAGCAATAGTTTGTTAGAGCACTAAGTTAGCTCGAGTCTAGGTGCAACTGAACCAGTCATGTCAAAGATAATGTCAACGATTGAGGGAGAAAGTATATTGTTTAGACTAAGTTCAGAATTCACATAATGAGTTCATGATTATTTGGATCTAAAATGTGATTAAAAATCAAATGTATCATTTATAATAAATTATAAGTTATTTTAATTTCAGATTTATGAACACTTTCGACCTCTTTTAATTACTCTTATAGAATTAAAAAAATATTAGTGTTTTGCAAGCTTCAATTTGGCAATCCATTGCTTCATAGAATCATTTCCATAAGACTTACAGTAGGAATAGAATGATCTCAAAGATAAATCACACTTGAAGGGCCCTATTGAACATATTTGTTTCAACCGAGCTGAGCCAAATTCTCCATATTTCAATTTGATATGATGTTAAAACCAAGTTCCGTTCTATTAAACTCACTTCAAACAAAAATTATGTACTGTATACAAGTTCAAGTTCTGTAGCACCATTTTCCTTTAAACAAATTTTAACAAAACGTATTTTTAACTTGGTTTTGGATGAATATCTGCATTTAAGTGATGAATCTACGGTTAAAACCATATCGAGTTGATTCTAGTTGATGAACTGAGATTGTGCATAATGAGCCAAAGAGTATGAATGTTTATCCAGTCATTTAGTGAAGAGAGAACAAACAATTATTCATAACAAAAAATATTTGGGATATATCACCGACAATGCAGTCAAAAGTTTTACCGAAAGGAAATTCTTTAAATAACTTTAGAAATTATTCGGCGATAGCACATACATTGAGTCCAAACCGTTTTCTATTATCAATTTTTATTTTGAAAGTTATTTCAAATAGGTTATGTTTGTATTCACTATCACTCTTTATCACAAACTCCCTCTCTCAAAACTCTAAATATCATTATTTAATCCTAAAAAATATAGGTTGAATAATTTGAATACGTAATAATAAATAAAATAGCTCTTGGTTCTCCGCTCAAACGAACTCTGAAAAAATACACCTGCTATGAACGGTTGATGAAGATTGCTATCAAATATACCACGTGACCACATAGCATGTGGACGATAAATGATTTTATATTGCCGTCTGCATTGTGATGAGGGGCGAGTAGTAGTGAATGAGACTAAAAGTAGCGAGCGGGAGATTTAATCAATACACTGGCATTCAGAAATAGGCGCAGTGTTTTGTATGCACTTACACATTCATTCATTCATTGGTATGGGTTGCGGAATAATCTTCCCCTCTCACCACCAAAATGGGTGGGAGGGGGCTGATTTTTTGGCAAACATCCTCAATCCAGAAGTGTTTTGTGTGTATGCCTTCACAAAATCCTGAACAGATCTGGCTCAATCAACGTTCCGGGTGTTGTTTTCAGAAATAAGCGTTCATCTTTTCTGCACTAGAATTGGATATTGAACCGCTTCTTTTACCGCTCCAGCAAAACACTGTGATATTTTGGTTAGATGGCGCCTTACAACAAAATTGGAGCATGTTTTCATTTTGAATAGTGCTACACAACTTAAGTTAGTGGTAATTAATGATACTGTGGACCTTGCTATGAAACTGGAAGTCGTAGAGTAAGTTGTACAGCATATGAACAGTGAGAATCTAAGTGAAAGAATTAGAGAACAAAGAGAGGGAATAAATTGAAAGATTTCATCTCTATAGTAGAATATCTTCTTGTTTTTACCGTGACATGGAGTGAACTAAGAAAGAAAAGAAAGTCTTCCACTATACTCTCTGTATAGTCTATATGAGACTGATATAAAAGATAAAGGAGACAAAATATAACGCATTAAAACATCTACCTATCTGTGTAATTGTATTTCCAGCTAAAGAATATTTATTGCTGATACTGGGCCTGCTGGCCTACATTATTCTCACCTACCAAGAACCAATGTAGAAGCAAATTAAGCAGTTTTTATACTGATATACTATTGATAATGATGGCTCATACTCATCGAAAAACAAAACAACAATACTACACAAATAGAGGTGGGGATTCTTTATGCATTAGCAATAATAATGTTGAAAACTACTAATTATGGAGATATGGAAATACATTATGGAGTGCTGCAGAGGTACATAGGCTCATTTATTTATTATAAATCAAAATTTTGTGAAATACATTTTGGAAATCAGCCTGTATTTTAAACCAATCAGTGTATCAATTTCTGTAAAATCGATGAATAAATAAATATCATTCTAACTTTGTTATAGAAATGTTAAGAAGTGTCTTCCACTCTTATCTATCAATAGCTTTGATAAATAATTTTCATCGGTGCATCAAATAATAATAAATTATTTATAATAATTATTTCATGAACAATTATTGTTCATGAATTATTGTAGATATGGTAAAATTGTCAAAACGACTATTGTCGATCACCAAAATGATATAAAAGATGTTTATCTACGGGCGTATTGAAAAGTTCCTATTTCAGTTTTACAATCAAAATCGAAATGACTATCATTTCAAAACGGAATTTCAGGACTATATCGAAAAACTTTTATGACGATACAGTTGTCACTTTTCGACACTGTTCCAGAATTCATTCCGTGTTCCATTTCGCAACGGGCTGATAAACAACCGACACAGCGATCTAATCTTCTAACCTAAAAACTGCAACAAGTGATAATACTTTAATCTACCGGTATCTGTCCATCAATATTTCAGTTTACGAATTTGAATAGTCTAAAGTTTAGATAGTTTAATATGTCTTGAAGTTTATAGTATCTCAACTTTTATTATAAATTGGTTAATAACTTGAAGGATGACATTAAGAATGAAATTCTTCTCAACTCCAGAAGGCAAATAATTTAGTTTACAGATTTTGCCTGGTTAGCTATATACGGTATGTAGAACGTTTTCATTGTTAACTTGGGCCTATATTTTAAAGATGATTAGTCTATTTCGGTTGTAAAAACAACTAAATTGTAACATAAGTTATAAATAGAGGCCTACGGTAGGCTATAACTTAATACTAGACTGTGAACGAATACTAGACTGTGAGATTGAGAACGAATGTTTATTATACATAGAATAATTCTATGTTTCTTCATCAACTTCTTGTTTTAAATTATTAGTTACAAAACCAATGTTCTTGTCTAGTTGAAAACATTTTCTGTATCATTAAAGATGTAGACAAGTTTGTTGAGTTCCAAAAATAACGGGAATGATTTGAATAAGGTAAAAGCTTCATTGAATAGTTGAAGTTTAAATACAAATGTAGCCTGTCTCATTCACCTCCATGCCCAAATTTAAGTTGATTTTCAATTTTGCAGAATAATAATTCCATCCATTGGGTAAAGAATAAATAAGATTCTCTTTTGAATACTGCATTCAGACTTATTAGAAAACCGTACTGTAGATTTGAATCAATAACTGGATGTGAGTGAGTTCAAGATTCAATTTTTATCGCTTCTCAAGAAAGAGCCCGCTTGGAGACAAGGTAAAGATGCCGACTGTAGAACCGAGGGTACCTGGGTTGATCCCCAGCGCAGACCATTTTTTTACAAGTTTTAAATCTCAATCAATAATCTTCACTACGTTTTGGATTGCTCTTCAAATTCCGTAGTATTGTACATTTAGCCGTTGAATTTTGAAACAAAAATTTGTTGAATGAGTTGATTATTGAAGAAAATTAAAAAAAAAATTAATTTGCTTAGTATTGTTTGGAAATCATTTTTCATTCATCAACTACTATGAAGTGTAATAGGCTATTCTAAATTTAGTTTGATGTTGAACTCGTATTGGCTTAATTTACTATTTTTGATTTCTCCAATAATTAAAATTGAAGTCTGAATATCGGAAATAACATCGCTATTGATCCTCATGTTAATGTATTACTGTGCAATAACTTATTTCAATTTTCAATGAATAAATTGTGAGTGAAATTAATAAATAATTAGGTAGTATATAGAAACATGATGTTTCAAATAATCAAATCAAATAATTCTTTATTCTTTGAAAAAAGTTGAATACGATCTAGGAGTCTTAAAACATTTAAGACATTTAAGCTATACCTCTAGTGTAGTACAATTGATTCTCAAAGCTTTGTTGAGTATGGTCACCTGACATCAAGAAAAAACTACAAAAACATGAATGTAGCAAAGTGGCAATCAATTAAATGATTGAGAAATTGGAAACGGTTTTTTAAGCTTGTTGGTATTTAATTGCAACAAAGATAATTATACATAATGAAATTAGAGCATTTTTTGTATCAATGAATTTTGACAAAAATTCAAACACTTTACTTCTTGGAACATTCTGAATAATAGTAAGCAGGTGTTCCACTAACTACTAACTCCTATGCTAGCTTTATATTCACATTTACTTCTGTGATAAGACCTGAGGTAGCCTACTCACGAAAACAAGATTTGAAAGGTAAGATATTTGATTTTAATAGTGGTTTTACTATGAAAAACGTATGTATGTCTGGCTCAACAGCCCATGAAGGGCCTAGGCCTACCAGCTGGTTGCCAGTTTCAAATTCACTCTACTATTTAGCCCGTCCAAGCCAAGAAGACACCCCAGCACGACTGGAAAACAGCCCCAGCCATGCCAATACCGGCCCAAAAGCTATAAATTCTCAATCAGAACTCACAGTTCCCGAACCAACACTGACCGAGCCGAAGCCGCCCCCTCCACCCTACCAGAATTCCCCCGGCCTTACAGAAAGCAAATAATCATCAACCAGGATTGAGGTAACGTGTGGTTTGCACGTTGATCCACTCAACCATGAGCCAGTCTCCGCAACCAGTTGGCGGCGCAGAACACCTCTGAATAACATGAAGTTAATCAGTTAGATTGTAATGCAACAATTACTATTCCTCCAGAGACGGGAAACGACTGACTGTCTTTAATGACGACATCCAATCTCCCAAGGAGGGTACTATGAAAAACGTACTTTAAAAAAATCGATTATACAGTTGATTGAACTCTTTCAACGGAATGGGCTTCGAGCTACAATTCGAATGAATCATTCATGGAATTCAAAAAGGAATAAAGTTAATAGGGATTCCGTTATGAAAAACGTACTTTTGAGAAATCGGTAAAGAGAGGGATACAGTACTTCTTTTACCGGCGCATTCAATGTTCAACAATGCAAATGGTTTATTTTTCAAAGTTCGAATTGTTGTATTAAAGGTGGAAAACATGTTTTTCCCATGAAGCGATCTGTCGACGAACGTTGATCTAGTTGAAAATCTCCAATTATAGAACCGGGGGATTTGATTCAAGTGAATACTGAAAGTGAAATTCGCTTTAGCGCGTACTCGATAAGAACTACTACACAGATAACTTGATGTTGTTGCCCTTTATAATGCTTTCAGACTTTCTGCCGTATTTTGGAAGTTGAGCTCAATAATCTGCGTCAGGAGGCTGAGTCACGGCCTCATTAGTTTATTCCTCTTGCTTCTCCTTTCACTTTTAATGCTCTAGAAGGAGTTATTCAAATACAGTAAGGGGTGTTTTGAAAAGAGATGCATTTACGTTTTGTGCTTATTGTCGTCACAAAAGTATTGAAAAGATTTGCATACTACATCTTCAGCTGTTGTGATTCGAAGTTGCTGGGAGCATTTTATTAGAGAGCAAGAGAGACAGAGAGAAAGAGATTGAAAGAAACAGAGACAAAAATATAAAGAGACAAAGAAGAATAATGTGGAAAAGCATGGAGAGAAAAAAGAGGTGATATAGGCTTTTTCAGGGGTGAAATTTATTGAAATCATTTAAATACAACTCAAAGTTGAAAATTTTTTCGTGACTGGAATACTTTTGAAATTCTTATTTCCATTAAACTCTCATTAAATTCAGACACTCACACTCTCATACAATTTTTCAACGATTCTGTTAAAAATCGATTTTTTTAAATTAGCAACAGCTCTACAAAGTTCAATATCATCCAATTGGGAATTAATAAAACTCTTAACTCTAAACTCAGCCTACTGATTGTTTAAAGTGAAAAAACATCATATTCTAGGGTCTAATTCACTGATTGTATAAATTATTGTGCAGCAGTGTATTGACACAACATTAGAGTATTCATATTGAATCACAGGAATTTCCATCTATAGATTTAAAAGTGAGTAGTCTAGTTTGAGTAAAACGTTCGTTATGATCTTCAAGAGCCTAATACGAGTAGAAAAGTTCGTAATGTAGATTTAGCGGAAAATTCATCAAATTCAAGGCAGAGTTGATGGAGCAACGTGAAATGGTCATGAACTATCAAGCTCTTTTAGACCACCAAGACCAACTTTGATTGTTATAGATAAATATTGTGGTTCTTTCAAGACCACTTAGCTCCAGGAAGAAGCTTTGCAAGGATCAATAATGGAGAGGCAAATGCTCAACGGAGGCTTCCTTCCAAAGGATTTGTGAACCCATTTGTCAGATATCAAAGACTGAAGAGAAGACTTCTATGTGTCTGGAAACATAAATCGAATCACATTGCAGTCTGCATGGTGTAGGTAACTGAATAAATGCGATCTTTGTTATTTCGAGTCTCAGGGTTTTTTTAGGTCTGACATATCATTTCCTCCACTGATGCACAAATCTTATCAGACTCTACTTCTCTTCCATATTTCAGGATCAAAGAGAGCTGAGAAAGCTGGAGAATACTCTACATGACTGCATTAAATCATTGTACTTTGTTGAAATCAACTCATGAGAATATATGATACTTCATAGTCTTCAGAGATAATATCAAAGAATTGAAATTAATGTATATGATACAATCTATCATCAAAGGCATAGTTGAAATTGATCCGAAATTCGCTCAACAACAATGACAAACTAAACAACAAACTGAAATCCATTACACATGAGATCAGTTACGAAGGTACAGAGAAGCTCCATAATTCAATCAAAGTGAATGTTCCACAGATAATTGAGTGCTAGGCAAGCAAGAGGGCGAGTTTTCAATTATCAGCCAAGTTAACCCTATTCAAAGTACTATCCTATTCTATTATCAATGTTGTTATCAATTTAACAGTATGCTCCATTTCAACCAAGAAGTGGAAACCTCATTGTTTACAACTACAAAAGACAAATTTTTCCAAAGGTGATAAAAATTAATTTGAAAATCAAATAATTATGATTATATCAAAATGATCCCTTGTAGATTCATTCAGCATTGGAATGAAAATACTTTTCATTAGGTGGAGTTAACCCCTAACATTCACCTTCGTTATTTACAGTAGGTTTTTTATACATTTTATGAGGCTATTCACTTCAGTCAAACTTCTGATTTTGTTAGAAAAAAGTATAAAAAACATAGATGATCATGTTCTCATCAATAAGAATATGCCCAAACCAAATAGTCTGGGTGCCAATGGGTGAGACTCTTTCTTTTATGGTATTTCGTTGATGGATTTTGATGTGGAGATTCCGAATCCGAGTGATGACAAACTATAAAAGTTGAACATTTTTTGTAATTCACTAAGGCGGACAAAATTCGGTTCCGTTCCTGGTACGATTTCCGTCAAAACGAAGCGTCGAACAAAAAAATATTGTTGTACTTTTTCTCAGTAAAATTCCCAAAACACTGGTAACAAGTTCATTTTTCAATCTTCATTAGTAACCAAGTTACGATTTTTAAAAAAGGCGTTCCAATTCTTTATCACAAAGGAATCGAATTTATTATATTCATTTGTAAGCGAAAAAATTTAATCAATTTTCGAAGCGGGGCTCATATTCGTTGAATATTGTCTTGAATAATTCAATGTGTAAATGAGAATGCAGTAATTTGTCACTAGTCGGGAAATGACTGATATCACTGCCAATTAATCTACTCAATTTATTTTTTCTCTCTGCCTTTCTTACCCTCTCAAAAAATACATACTTTCTTTCATCCTCTTACGCACTCACTCACTCTTTTTATCTCTCTCCACACTTCATTACTTCATCTGTGAGCTCTCTACTACTTTCTCATATGATACTTCATGTCATGTTTTCCTGCTCGTTTTTATTCCACTTTTCCGCGTTCATTCTTCTCTCATTTTCCTTTATACCTCTTCATTTCCCACTTCACTTTGAAGGGGTTTTCGTAAATTTCTTCATTCCCCTCTAATCAATTCTATCGAGTGGATACCATAGAGAACAATAGTCCACTTTAAGTATAGCCTGTCCAAGCACAGAAGACATTCTGACAAGATAGAAAAATTACTCCAGCTCGGACAATATTGGTTCAAAAATTATAAATTTGGTCTCAAGCTATAGATCAGAATGTTTCCATCAATTTGAGACGAAATTACTTTTCAACCGATTGACCGAGCTGCTGTCATTTTCTCATCCAACCAGAATGTCTTCTCTGCTTGGACAGACTATAAATTGCGATCGTTTTCCTCATTCTTACATCAAGCTACCACAAAGAGAGAATGCAAATTTTCTTGTATCGTTTCCACACAATTTAACATTTTTCTCACATTTCACACACATTCAACACTTTCTTCACACATTAACTTTTACACATTTTCAACCCATTAACGTTTACACCCCTAGAGAATTATTGATGATTCATCAATTTATCATTCGAAATCATCAAAGTTACTCGTTCAAATTAATTATTTATTCGCTAATTTTGTGTGGCCCCTTGGAGCGAGTGATAGCTCACCAGTCTGATAGCAATAGGTTCTGAGTTCGATTCTTAAACGGGGAACGAATTTTCACCACTTCTAAATCTCATAAACTGTCATTCTGTCTTTCGAGAGAAGATATAAATTGGTCGGTCTCGACTGCGTTAAAAGGAGTCGTCATATCTCATTATCAACCACTGGCGGCTCGTGCCCACGAAACAATTGGAGTGTTGTGCGGTAAAAGATGCGGGCATTTCACCTGTTTCGAGAGTACGAGCCGACAGTGTCATCAACCCATCTGTCATCACACGTGCAAGTGCTTAGAGCACATTTGAACATCACCCTTTAAAAAAAAAATGGGGAAAAATAAGCGAAGTTCGTCAGCGATCATATTATTCGCGTGAGACTGAGCTGTAGATCAAATCAAATAGAGATTGATAGTAGTTCATACAGTCATACTGAAAAATCTTGAAAAAACATTACTTTTTTCACCTATTAAAATAAGATAGAGCTTTCATCTTGTCATTGTTGAAACAGCAGCTACTCCAGCGAGGTGAATTATACCTTTTTGAATAAGCTCATTTTAACTTGAGGAAGTGATTTAATTTTGAATCTTATGTATCGATTCCAATAATAGATTGATTAAAATACTTATATTATTCATTAGTGGAGTATATTAGACATTAGTACTTGTCCTGATGATATGCATGGATGATTTTTATTTCTTATAAGTAATACTCATCCACTCATGAATTATTTCAATGTAACTGTTAACTGGATAATGTAACTGTTTTTTTTCCAAATTAATATTTTATATTTATTCTAAAACACTTTCTGCACTGTCCCATTCATCACATATTCACTGCGATACTTGCAAATTACTATTTTAAAAAGTTTTCATTACAGATTGAGCTGTATTTCATGCCACTTCAATCCCATTTCTTAGCTTCAGCTCGAAGAGTACGATAATATATTTTAGTCCCAATCCCATGAGTACTTCCATTTCTATTGAATCCGACGGTCCAGAGCCCTAGTTAGAGAGTATCTGAAAATTAATGCCAACCCAGATCTTCCAATCCATGAGGACATCAACCACTTCCCCTTCACACGTCTGAAGTCCAGGCTGCCTCCTGTCAAAACCGCAAAAAGCCTCATTGAGGAGAACTTTGATGGTGGGGCTGTTTGGAGGGAACAGTGGGTGACCTCAGCGCCGGTCACCTGGCACAATCATGACTTGTTGATTTGCCTCGAAGAGTTTGGTGCCGCCTCAACAGAGTAAGAACTGGGCATGGATGTTGTGGCAGGTGGGGTATGAGGCCCGGTGCGGAGTGTGACTGTAGGGAAAGTAGGCAAACTATTGAACATATTGTTCAAGACTGCAGCCTAAGAGCTTATCCTGGTCACCCTGAAGATTTTATCACAGCCACGCCAGAAGCAGTAAATTGGTTAAGTCAGCTTGATATAAAAATTTAACCCACTGACTAAACACTTATGTGCGTATTATCTATATGTATTATCTATTTTTAGGACTATACCTACACATTTATGTGTATTTTTGTTTTTGTATATTTTTCTATTTAATTTGACTCCTCTAAAAAGAATTGCCATACGAATATATATATATATAATATATATATAAATATATATTAGTTCTATATGCCCCGGTAGTTCTATTTCTATACAGACTTTATTGTTCTTCAGAATGCTACAGCTTGCATAAGTATGAATGTTGAGGATAACAAAGCAATTCAAGCAGTTGTGTTCTAAAATATAACAAAGTCATAAAAAAGGGACGCTGATGATGAAATTAGGAACAGTTCAGGATATTTTGAACTACTTCACGTTAATAATTGTTCGGTTACTGAAGTTATTGCTGTGTCTTTCTCAACACGCCTTGCAATAAATCTATAATGACTCTCCTAACAATCTACTTTGGAAAATTAATAGACTTCTTTCATTTATAAATAGTTATTATAAGTGGAATTCTATTGTAAAACATCTCTCTATCCTGCTTCTGCATGAGAAGCATATTGTTTTAGAAACCATTGTTATTGAAAGCGATGAATTTCTTATCTCCACTACAAAAATCCAACATGAACAGAAAACAGCACATTACTCTCTTATTATTTTTCCATAATAGTTATTTCCGTCTCGTTATCATTACTTTATCACCCACGTAATTTTACTGTTTGTTGGGTATTATAACTATTCAATTAGCAATTGTAGAGCAAGTTAAAGAGAGATTGGATATTGAGGAAACAGAGAATATAAATATATAACTGATAAGGAAATTCAGAGTTCCAGGAGTATTTTTATCTTAATAGTGGAATGCTAATTTCCCTACAATGGATCACTTCGTAGTTATGTTCTTTTTCAAGTTTATGTGGAGTTTTAGACAAGTATAGCCTAAATATTGAAAATATAAAAAGGAATATTAGATAATAAATATATTTGTTATCGGTTTCAAATTATCGATACAGTACTATGAGGAGGAGCTGTTATCCTTTCAAGGGGCTCTGCAGAGTCTTAAACAATGATTGAGCTGAAACATTCAAATCCCATACAAAGGTTCATCATAAAATAACTGGTTGTATGTAACTGATCGATTGAATAACTAACATAACAACAATAAATGAAAATAACTGATTGAAGAGAATTTGGGTTAAGAATCCATTCCATTTATTGAAAGCACGTTATTGACGTTTTCCAGTTATTACTTTCTCCGAAGCGTGAGACTCTCAAACATAAAAGAAATGTTAAATATGGTCAAACCTCTCCAATCCATCATTATTGATAGATCTATCTATTATCCATCATACTGTTTAGTTTGATAAATGAATCAATTTAACGAAAAAATATAATCAGAATAGGAGAAAACCTCTCAAGGCCACATCGTCATGAACAAGGAAAGTCCTCAGCACGAAAGTTAGAACAATATCCAATCACTCAGATAAAATAAGTGACCAGCTAAAAGCATGGATAGTTCCATAGCTAAAGGGCTTTGCTGTTGGATATTAGGTAAACGTTTGACAAAGGGGAGGTTAATTACTGCATCTCTATTTTCTCTCATCATTAGGTTCGTGAATAATGTGCATTAATAATTGGAAGGGTGAATATACATAGGTATAGCATGTCCAAGCAAAGAAGACCCTCTGGCAAGATGGGAGAATGACTCAAGCTCAGTCAATATTGGTTCAAAAATTATCGATTCGATCTCAAATTGTAGGAAACCATTTGATTTACTTTGAAGACCATATTTATAATTATTGAACAAATATTGACAAGTTGGAGTCATTTTGCCATCTTGCCAGAGGGTCTTCTTTGCTTGTACAAACTTCATACAATGTAGTTGATGAATTCAACTAGTTTACCCTCACTTAATCACACACTTCTACTGGAAATGGATGTGGCTATAGTATCGGAGCTTCAGGAAAATCACAGTGTGACCATTGGTGTGAAGTGCTTCATAACAATTTGTTGAGATCAAATATTTTACCGTCGCCGCCATACTTTACCAAATTTTTGAAATTCAACATGAGGATACAGGAATAACTTGAACTGATTCACAAATTTTTCAAACTTCTTTTGATAGTTAAACCTTGAAAATAAGTTATCTTCAATTCTAAATACCATTTTTCTCATATAATACAATTTTTTAGAGTTCTAGAGTAAGAAAATTAATAGCAAATTGGAGGGAGAATTCGATTTCTTAAGTAAAATTTCAATGTGAATCTTATGAAGGTTAGCAAAAGTGGGGGAAATTGGATCGATGTAACCAACCAATGAAAAGTTTGACACTCATCAATGGCCACATTGGATATACAGTCTCTGTAATCGTAACTTCAATATTGCATTACCATACCGAAACTTTTATGTATTAGTCTTTCAAATACAGAGTGCGGCAGCGAATCGGGCGATTTTGAAATGAGTGTCAAAAATTTATGAAGCTGTTTAGAGAAATTTATTGATGCCATAATAATCTACATGGAAAAGCATTTATACTTAACTGTCATAGCTCATTGCTCGTGGACTTTTAGTGTACAAGACTTCGTCTCGTCTACATCAGACATTATCGGATCATTTTTTTCGAAAATGAACATGGAGAAACTGTGACAGCGGAATTTCTAAATGTTATGCACATTTTTCTTTCCTCAGCTACCCCAGTACGGAATAAACAATGAAAAATTATTTCAATAAGACGGAGCAACAAGCCATACAGCCCGAATGAGTATACATCGTCAGAATGACGTTTCTCTCAATCGTTCTCCCAATAATTCTCTCGAAACGGAACGATTCCATGGCCCGCACGTTCTCCCGACCTGTCGGCCCGTGACTTTTTCTGTGGGGCTACCTCAAAAGTTAAGTCTACGACCAACGGCCGATGACTCTGGATGGACTGAAACAAAACATTCGTCGAGAGATTGCACGAATACCCCAGCAAATGTTACGGGAAGTTATGAACAGTTTTCATCGGCGGCTTGAGGAATGCCTGATGAGAGAAGGACGTCACCTTGCCGACGTAATTTACAAAAATTGAGTTTGTTCAGTGAAGTACAAATGCTTTTTTACGTAGATTATTATGGCATTAGAGTTTTTTTTTTGTAAACAGCTTAATCAATTTTTGACACTTATTTTAAAATCGCCCGATTCGCTGCCGCACCCGCAGTATATTATTATAGTTTGTCCAAGCAAAGAAGACATTCGGGCAAGATGGGAAAATGACTCCAGCTTGGTCAATATTGTATCAAAAATTATAAAATTGGTTTCAAATTGTAGGGAATATTCTGATTTACAATTTGCAATCAAATTACTAATTTTTTATACAATATCGGCCAAGATGGAGTCATTTTCCCATCTTTCCAGATTGTCTTCTTTGCTTGGACAGACTATTATGATTTTGGAATTCATCTCACACGCGTTACGCCACTACTCAACCTAAGTCTATCAAGGTATTAATTAATCAAATTAGAAATGACTCCGAGTAGTCGAAACATGTTATGCATGAATAGAAATGATTGATAAGGGTACTGCGATTATTATTTAGAATAAAAACAGTGATAAAGTAACCCTGAGATAAAGGAAATAATTAATCAAAGTATGGTCGAATCTTACTCAATGAAATAAGAAACAATTTTGGAGATGGTGTGAGGCACAGTTCGTTTCCAGAGAACATTCAAGGTCCTCACTATCCAAGAATCCCAATGAAAAATAATTGGCCACCAGATCAAGATGTCTATTAGGAGTCTGGTTACAAATCATCGGAAGCAATTGGCGATTACCCACCGAGCAGCTACGCTGATTATCTTCACGGATCACCCTTCGACGTCTTCTTCAAAAATCATGTCTCCGAGACAGATCCAGTGACGTATGTTGGCAGGCCCGTCGCGGGCAGGCTGCCAACATTCCGAATAATTTTGCCCCACATCTAGCCCTTGTAAGGGCCGGAGGAATGGGGTAGCCCAAGAAAATAGGTCACCCAGCTGAGAGAAGTATTGAACCCGTACGGCTTTAGTTAGGGGAAGGGTGGCTAAACCTTGTTTTTTCCAGTGTAGTTCCTTGTTTGATGCAATTTTTTGACCACTTATCTATAAAAAACCACTGATGCAACCGTTAGCTTCCTGTTAGAATTTTATCTCGAAATTTTAGTGATAGCCTATTGAAAAGTCCAACTGAACGTCATTTGGATTCAAACCTTTTCGACTAACCACCAATTACCATAGTTTACTAGTTCTATCACAGCTCATTGATGGAAGAAAATCCAACATATATAATTTATATATCTCAACATGATACAACATATACAATAAAAAATACTCATCTCTTTGATGCGGTTGATGTTTATTTTTGGGAGTAAGTGAAAATAAATACCACCCGAAGCGATACTCAAATCGGAGCCCTCACTATTTTCATCTCCAGTTCTATCTAATCATGGATGGGCGAAGAAACCTTCCATTAAAGAGTCGATTTACACAGGGTTTTTAGTGAAAATTGAAAAATCTGAGGTTGAAACTAGAAAAAACAGGGAAAATCGGTATGCTTGAATTCTTTGCGGGTTTTTTACTGGTACTAGTCTCGTTAAACTTTCAGTAGCTTCCAGTATGAAAAAATAAGATATAAAATCAATAATATAGATATCGTTTGAAGATGGAGTGTGTTTGATATTGGGGAAAAAGTAGAGAAACCTATTTTTATAGAACCAACGAACGCTCTTTGATTCACCAACGAAATTTTTCAAGATATTTTCGTTCACGAAAGCACATTTACTTCTTTTCCCCAGTTCCCTGATCCCACCTCTCTTCTCACCCGACACTGTCAAGTTACATCCTAGATGTCCGTTTCGGATTGATATTCGTGTTTTCCCCTCCTCATCAACCTATTTCTTCCTCTTCACCCCCTCCTCATCTTCCTCCTCCTCCCCTCCTCTTCCTCTTCTATCTCCTCCTCCTTCTCCTCCTCCTTTTTCTCTTCCACCTTCTTCTTCTCCTCCTCCGCCTCCTTTTTCTCTTCCACCTTCTTCTTCTCCCCCTCCTCCTTCTCCTCCCTTTCTCGTATTTCGCTAGAGCAGACTATGTCACATGTCAGTGAAGGATGCAATGCGTATAGCACGTGTTTGATCATCCTTTTGACCACTCTCCTGTTACTGATGGGTTACCAGATATCCTGATTGGGTTTTCAGGGTTTCGCATTCACTCCCAAGACCAACGATTCCAGTCACTTCTCAGCATCTTGGATCGTATTTGGACTTTCATAAGCTTTTTCCAAATCAAACTTGTTTCTATTGAAGCTTCTTTTCGAAGCTTCTTTATATTGAAACAACATGTTTGTTAATGTTTGTGCACTGCTCGTATTGTCTTTTCAGATGTAACTTCTACCGAATTTTTTTGAATAGACTGAAAACTAAGTGGTTTTCCTATTTAAAAAAAGTTACACTAAAAATTGATCCTCAATATCTCATTTTACATCACCTACTGCGTGAAGAACGAATTATAGTCTACTATAATATTATCACTTACATAATATTTTGGCGATAAAAAAATGAGCTCGTAACAAATACCTGCACAGATTGGAAATTATACTGTAGTATAATATGAAAATTAATGGTATTATTATCATTATAATACTATAATATACAAACAGTTTGAACTTTTTATAAGTTTGTTCATTCAAAACTCGAATCTGAAACGCAAATTGAAATAATTTTTCCTTCCGGTTGCAGTGAATTAGACGTTGGTGTCCTTATATGATGTCTTATGATTATTATACTTATGTAGATCTCTGTTTAATCAATGAGCACGAAAATACGGTAATTCGTGACGCTTTGTCAATATAGACGCTCGTTTAGATAATCACCTACAATTTTCGTGCTGTATTCATGTTCAAGGGTAAACTTATGCGAGAATACGCAAACAGTAATATGAGTGTTGAGTAATATGAGGAAGAGAACATTATCAAGGCTAGACGTCAAGGCAGAAATTGTTCCCTTTCTCAATTTTTCCCTCCCTTTATCTTGTACCGATTTCCTCTCCTTCACGCTCTTGAAATGAGATGCCAAAGTAGGAAAAGAGAATTTTAAGCTGGAAAGTTGTTTGATGTACTATCCTTTCTCCCCCTCTTCTCATCATTAAAGACTAGTAGTGGAACTTCTCATTTCGATATCCTTCCATCGCTATAGCAATCTCATCGCTACTATTTGCAGATAGGTGTTAATTATTTCTGTATAAGCAAATGGCTGAGCTTCTTTTGACAAGTGTAATACTCAAAGCAAATCTCATATTTCAAGTTTAATAAACGAGCTCGCTTTTAATGAAGCACACTATAACACTATTATACGCTATAATATCATCGGATCAAATGTTTGTTTGTTTGCTTTAGTGGAGAAACCCCGAGAATATGAAAATTAAAGATTGAAGAAGTTGTGATGCTGCTTGACACATGATTTCATTCTATTCGCGTATCATAACAAATTATTATACAACAGTGAATCATATCGATATTTAACTTATTTGTAGAATTTTGACTGATGTTGTGGAACTCATAGTCCACAATAGCCATGAAATCATAGTCTCAAACTTTTCCTCTTATCATCCACCTGCATGCTTGAAGCATTTATGTGAGCATCACCCTTGGATAAAAAATAATAGAACAGCAAGAAAGATTATCAATATTCTTTCAAAGAAAGATTAATCAAAGATTATCAATCCCGCTATTTATTTCAACAACACTGGATCGCGGTGTTATCTTGTAGGCCTATTATACCTACTTTATAAGGTGGTGAAGGTAGGAATCTGATCACAGATTGAGATGTCTGTTCATGATTCCGATGTAGATTTTAAGAGAAATTTGGTGTCGGAAACCACAAATCTCAAACTGTTTCAAAGTTATTTCAATTGTTCATCAGAAATATTTACTACGAATGAGTTGTTAGCTCCAAAACGGTTCAACATATTGATGTTTGGTTTTCGCCATTCTTTTTGTCTTGAAATTCTGTATCGAAGTCATGTATAACGTCACGACCAAATCAAGTTTCGTACGCCATCTTGGATCTGTCATTATTTGAAAAAATTTACATTCCGATTTGAAGAATGAACATATATTTGATATCGCGGACCAAATTTTTAATGACCTAAATTTTGATACATTTGAGTACGATTCCCTGTGTCTCATCGACCGTCAAATTACCTTTGAGAAATATTAAACTGTGTCCATCACTGGCGGCTCGTTCCCACGAAAAAGGTGGAGTGCCCGTATCTTTCACTGTACAGCATGTTTTGTGGGCATGAGCCGCCAGTGGTATCCATACACTTGCCTCACTAAGTATATTAACGCACAGAAAAATAAGTGTCTATATTTGCTGTGTTTCAATATTTGTAAATACTCAATCAAATGTCATGAAATATCATAAGATTATTTTTTATTGTAAATTTGCTATTTTGTACTTGTATTTTATGGAATAAACGTGATTTTGAATTTGAATCGTTCACGCAAAAGTTGATAAGTAAATACAGGCAGAGCAGACTCCAACAAATTGGCGTTTGACGTATGTCCGTTATTTATGCTCAGCTCTTTCAGGACAGTTTAAAATCAGTCTGCGAGAGCAAAACATCTCCGCCGAGCTGTTCTCGACTCGATAGGCTCTTGCAGACCGCTCACCGACTGTTCTGACAGAGCCGAGTAATTATAACAGGCATTCGTCAAATGCCAATTACCTTGACGTCTGCCATAGTGCGGACGGTTGTTGTACGTCAAGATTGGACACTTGGATTACTTGGTAGAAGATCGGAAAACGCGTTTCATCTACCCATTATAAATTGATGGAATCATATCTTCCATCAGCTCAACTGTTGAAATAAATAGAATCTAGCTGACACTGGCGGATGTTATGTTATTATTAACTACTCCTGCGGTCTTCAAGAGGCATAAAGTGTTCAATATATCAAGCCAATATCAGAACCATAAACGTCTACATTAATGGCACATGTTAATAGTGTCTACATTAATAGTATATGTTAATAGTATTACAGCAAACATGTTATTCCCTTCAAGAGAATTCTCCTATGTATTTAAAGAACTATAGACTACTTTCCTAAATAAATGAAGTCCGGACGAATTTTCATATCTCGCAATATTCTATTCCAATAATTTCGAATTTTATTTCAGCACCGATTGAAAGAACTTTCTAATTTTTTTAAAAATGTAAATTTCTCGATCCATGATAAACTGCGAGACTAGTTTATAATTTGTGAGAAATAAAAAAACTAATAATTATTTTTGAATGATTTATATCTATGATTTTCTTGGTTTGTTTGATGCGAATGATTTTTTTACTTCATTATGACGAACTGCTAGTGAATATTCCACTTACGACACTGCGTCCATTTTTTCAAATATTAGTTACAAAATAGTCCGCACATTCTTATTTCTCGTATATGAATCATGGTCAAATTGTTCTCATCCGTGGAATATCATATTGTTCAGACTTCCACGCACAGATTTATGTACATCCTCTTTAGTGTGAATATAATATCAAATCGAATCAAATTTTATTGTTCACATCATCAGTAAATACATTATAGATATTCACAATTCATATTCGTCTATAAGAATGTTAAAAATGTTGATTGATTTGCATTTATAAAAAACTGAAAAATTTGGTTTTGAATCTTGATAAGCCTTTCAGAAATGTAATATTTAAGAGCTCTGATTGTTAAATTTAATCATTTATTAGACTACATGGATTCGAATAATGAAAACTATAGGACGGTATTGAATTTTCATTCCATGTTATTGCGTTTCATAAACTCGGATTCTTATTGCTTTTCAATTATAGATTCCCAATATTCATAACTCTGCCGATGAATCCTCAGTATTATTTCCTCGCTATTGGGTATCCTACCGCTCTATCATACAAATTCAATTTGAAAAAGTCGTTTTACCTGCATCTGCATCTGAGTGATTTACTGTAGAACCGTATTAAAGGCTAGCTATATACACCTTATAGCCTAGACAATTTACAATATTCAATAATTCATTTGTAAAGAAGCCTGCAGTTTTCGTTGCATTTTCCTCATTATTTCATTACTAACTCTTGAGGATTGGAGTTCGTTTTTCCTTATTTCTTTCACAATATGGGTTGCTTGGATTTGAACATAATATGAGTGGCAATTTAATTTGAATCCATAATCGTTGAGCTTCTATCCAGAATGAAATTTATTATTCAGGTCTTTCCTTCATCATTTTTCATAAAATAATATTATTTCCCGTAGTATTTTCCTCATGAACAAGACTTTAAAATAGAGGTCTTTTGAATGGCTGAATGATTTCTTTATTAAAATATATTCCGATCTTTCATGTTTTTTTCCTAGAACGTGTAGTAGTTCTCATTTTATCATTGATCAATTTGATGATGTTCATTATTATTTCATCTCAAAATGTTTCTATTTCAGCTACGTTTCCATGAATTGAATATTAAACTTCTTGTCCCATGGATATTCTTTATTAAAAGTTCATCCCTCGTGTATTAGCGTGATATGCGCGGCGAATGCAAAATATTGAACTTCTTTATCAACGTTTAAAGTCAGATAATTGAACTCTGATATTATTGAACACCTCTTTCCTCCTTTCTAGCCGTTATAGAGATCGGACACAGGAAATTTTATGAGAGAAAACATTCTTACCCATTTTACAAAACGATAGGATCCAGCTGTCCAATTTCAAACATATTTGATTGTTTAGTGCAAAAAATTTATAGTAAGAAGTGCCAGACATAACTGTTTGTGGTGATAAATAACCCCTATCGAAGAATAAATTGATTCTACTTCAAAATATACTTCATTAATCAATCGAGTGTAGCACGATCAAATGGAACGTGAATTATATTATTGATAATAAGATATTAGATATTAATAATAAGGACTTTTGAAAAGTATAATGTATGCAACCAACTACCCTTGTGTGATTAGATTATTTATGAATGAATATCTGGAAAATGAGAGTTAATATTAATTTATGAAAATATATAAAAAAAGAGTATTCAATAAGATTGACCTTATTTTTGAAATGGATAATATGCCCTTAGGAAGGTGTTCCCGTTATTCCTTCATCCTGTGGTGAGAAATCAACACCATATATATTTAAAAATAAAACTTCCTCTAGCACTGAAAAAAGTAATAAAATGAACTCGAATTTCAAGGTGGATAACATGCAATCTTACAGTTCTTATCGTTCCTTTATTCTGTGAAAGAAAATCAACACCATACCACTGGCGGCTAGTACCCACGAAACAGGTGAAGTGCCCGTATCTTTTACTGTACAGCACTTCACCTGTTTCGTGGGCACGAGCCGCCAGTTTTTTTTTTGTCTTCCAGCATGTAATTAGAAGTCATCGCAACTCGGTGACGTCTTTACCTCATCGTTTTTGACGATTCTTCTTATTTTCAAAATAAAGTTTTTTTTATCACCGCACCAACAGGCTTCCAATGTTCGAAATTAATTTGTACTTTTGTTTCTGTTTCAGGCGCCTTTCTAATTCCATTTCTGATCATGTTAGTACTCGAGGGAGTTCCGCTTTTCCTCATCGAGCTTGGCATCGGGCAAAAAATGCGCCTCGGATCGCTGGGAGTGTGGAACACGATTCATCCCTGGCTGGGCGGACTTGGCATCGCCTCATGTACTGTCACTTTCTTCGTGGCCCTCTATTACAATGTCATTATCACGTGGTGCTTCTACTATTTATTCAACTCCTTCCAGGTGGGAAAGTCATCCACTCATTTATATTCATTGTAGATTCACCTATGTCTTGTATAATTATTGAGTAAATGATGATAATGATTTACTGTCGGATGTTTTTTTAAATAATCTTCACTTGAAAACTTAAATTTGAAAGCTTTAACCTCAAACTTAGCTTTTGAACTTTAAATTTTTACAATCCTTAACTATCACTCATTCAAAATGGAAACTACTGGTTTCCTTGTATATGTCTCATATACAATGAAATAATTGTTATGTAGAAAAAGTAAAAATGAAAATTATATAATTATGTAGCCATACTAATTACGTATGGATGCTGGCTCTTTAAGATCTTGAAGTGTTATGATTTGAAAATTCTGTGATTAAACCAGTATTTCTGTGCCAATAGAACTTTTTTCCAAAAAAACATCAAGTTTTTTTTATTGATATTTTTAAACGTCCAACTTCCGTGGAAGACTATTTATTTATATTCTTTATACTTATTTCTATGTACGGTACTTCGCCAGTTTAAGTCTTTCCCAAATAGCATGTACTTAAACACTAACGTGAATAGATAAATGTTACAGTGATTCAAATATGCAAAGGCTGCCAAAAAAATCACACTGACACTCAGCATATGGCAAGAGTGATAATGTCAATGATAAATTATATTGAACAATATTTACAATTCAATGATGAATGCAACAGAACTTGGAGAAGACCGAAGACGGTATTGAGATAATAGACAGAATATGCTGATTAACGCATTTTTACAAGGTTCCACAAGATGCGATTTGAAACGGGAATGAGTAGAATCTCACGTATGTAACAATTTTCATAGGGAATCATAAAACTTCTTCAGATTCAACTTCCAAGATGAATTTTGAATAGACTTGTAAGTAGAATTATGTGTCAATAATTTAAAAATAAGCTTAAAGTTGATGATAACATAATTTGCGTTTAGCGGACGATATTTTTCTAAAAACTGCAGCTACAAGTTTCAATTAAAAAGTAGTTAGTTTCGGATAGCTGACGCCAAAAAGTAAGGCGGTACTACTAACAGCTGAATCTTCTATTGTCTCTTTCGATGCCAAAAACATTATCTAGGAATAGCTTGATGACCAATCTACATGACAACATAGGCTATTGGAGCGCACAAGGAGTAGACGAAACCACACATATTCAGGCGACAGCTATACCTCTATTAGTCTAGTAGCCTAACTGAATAGTTAAGTCTGTTCAAGCAAAGAAGACATTCAAAATGGAAAAATGAGAAAATGACTCTAGCTCGCTCCATATTGGATCGAATTTTCTTAAATTGGTCTTAAATCGTATATCAGAATGTTTTCTGAAATTTGAGACCAAATTTATAGTTATTGAACCAATATTGACCGAGCTGAAGTCATTTATCCATTTCGCCAGAATGTCTTCTTTGCTTGGACAGATTATAGTTGGTGACAAAGAATCAGCTGGCTAGATGAACACCCTCACATTCTCGAAAACTATCAATCCACTTTTTTAATTCACTTATAATTAGAATATTGTGAGCATAGAAAGTCTCTTGTAGTCGCTAATCGGGATCAAAATGGTAGAGAAGGTTTAGTTGCAGGTGCTGAATTGAAAAATGACATATTATGATGAAGAGCAAATAGAAATGCACTTTTAAAGGTTGGCTGTCGCATCAAGTTGATAACTGAAGAAACATCTCCGCCTTTTCACTCTGGAAAATGGAAAATTCACTCGTGGAAAATGAAAAAAATCTGAGAAAATCGCCGACCCACGTGGAGCGTGTTTCCTTCACAACCGCAACCTCGATGAAATATCCCAGTAAACAATTTTCTTCCTTGTCTATTTTGAGTGAACTGGATAACAGCAAGTTCGAAGTAGATTTTTTCTCGACTATGTCATCCCATTTGACCTCCCGCTAGACATGATGATGAGTGCTATGCCACTGCATTACCTGGTCAATACTAGATTGCTATTGGAATAGATTTGATGGGAATGGCCGTCTTGGATGGACTTGGATAGATTCTCCACTTCTCGTTGCCTTGAGAAATCTATAAGATCTAATCAAGTATGTAAATCAGTGACAATATTCTCCCTATGGTTTTTCTCTGAGGAAGCATTCAATTCTCATGGAAAAGCTACTTTCAATAGAAATAAATGCAAATCGTACTAGATCATCATATTTAACTTTTCCGATAATGATACCAATTTCAATGCTACTTGCTGATCATCTATTATATTATAGTTTGCTATCAATTCCTATTCATATAAATTCTCAACGATGCATAAAAATAACATCATTAGAAAGGAGAATATTCATTACGTATTTTCCTCATATTATCAATGCAAGTGAACAAAGAGCTCTACTTCATGATGTTACTTCCGTATCACATAGACTCGCTTCTGCTAGGGATGGAAATGTGAATCAAGTATGATAATTTCATAGTAAGAAATAAAACCCTTCGAAAGAAAATTACATAATTATTATTATCAACTCACATTAGCGTGCTTTGGATTAAAAATACTGGAATCCACAATGTTTTTATGAAAATCATAACTCCACTATGATTCCAATATGACTAAGCTGGTTATTAAAAATCATAAGTCTACTATAATTTCAATATTACTTCTCCATTTATATGACTGAGTTTATTGAGCTCAATTCATTGTTTCAATTCAATCAAACCTGATAATTTTCTAACCAACTAGTCCCCAGGACAATTATAGGATGGATTATATCGGATTGCACAACTATCTTATAATAGTATTGAATTGATAAGATTGATTGGGAGAGAGTGTTCACCATGATACAGATATTGTAATAGATTGTGAGTGTCGATAATAGTGTTAGCAAAATTTTCATCTGATAGAAGTACTGACCACTCTCAACAAGAACGTTGTACAGTCGACCATTGTTGGGGCAGAAGCTTTTGAAGTCGTATTAGCAGCCTACAATAACATGGAAGAGGGGAATTTCGTATGGCCTAAACGGGAAGTTCCCAATTTTTGATGCACTCATTTATTATTTCTTATCAATATTGATATCTATTTTTATTGATATAGGTCAAGGATGTTAGGGGAATCTATTGTTCGAATAAATGCATTCATATTCTGCACAGAATTAGGTCACTCCAGGTAGTGTTCAAATTGCGATTGAAATTTGAAATACACACCCACATGGTTTCAGTTTTTTGGTAGTCAGTTATCTGTCCAATAACTGTCAGAAAAGTACCCTGCTATCAAATACTAGTCACTACTTTATCGGCTTCTATTTCTGATATTCCCGCCGAATTCGTTCGAATCCTTCTATCAGAATTCATCCTTTTATTAGTTTAACTACTTTATTGATGATGGATATGATCCACTTTTTATACTGAGAATTCTTCAAAAGCTGATTGAAAATTGGAGAAAGAGGAGGTAATCAATAAATTATTTGTTCAATCGCAAAGCACTGGCGGCTCGTGCCAACGAAACAGGTGAAGTGCCCGTATCTTTTACTGTACAGCACATCACCTCTTTCGTGGGCACGAGAGGCCAGTGTCGCAAGTATAAAGTAATTAGACACGGTTTTTATTTCGATCGTATTCGTGCTGGTCCATTTTCATGATATCTATCTAACGTTGGATCGAACGCTTTTCAATTTTGAAATATGGTGCAGTGGTGATCTTTTTTAATCGAGTAAGAAGAATTTCGATTTTTAACATTGAGTATTCAATAGAAAAAGATACTTACAACAAAGAGGTAATCTAACCTTTTCTGTTTGTATAGAAGTATTGTATGTATTTCTTTGATTGAGATAAAACTTATTTAAAAACTTAACTGGATTGTATTTATTTATTTATTCAAGACGTGCAATGTTGTGGTGATAGCCTCAACCCAAAACATGGTTGACATGATGATAACACTGGCGGCTAGTACCTACGAAACAGGTGAAGTGCCCGTATCTTCAACTGTACAGCACTTCACCTGTTTCATGGGCACGAGCCGGGTGAGTGGATGGTGACGTTTATGTTTGAAAAAAATATTGTGATTTCAGTGGATTGACCGATTTATGTTAGTGTTTAAAGTTGCGTTCCAAATCAGCCTTTTATTTCTATCGATATTATTGAAACCTTCGATTTGTTTACTGTTCTTCGACTGTAGGTACCCCTTCAAAATTGATTTCACTTTAAGATTATATTTCTTAGAATAGTGTGGAAAACTTTGGCAGAAATCGAAAAATTGAACATTCTGCAACCTGACTATTTCGGCTGCTTACATTCCCAAATCCTGGAATCAAAGAAGTTTTAGGCAATTCGAGATTTAGGCAATTAGGAAATTTGGAAAAGTTGAAATTCAATTATCATCTCCACTATTTTGCTTCATGATAAAACAATATCAAAGCAGATTGTGTAACTTGCAAAGCGACTTTTTCCTGAAAAAATTTAAAGTTTTAGGGAAACGAGTTTTTTATTCCTATTAACTATTTTTGTACTAACTCGAATAGATAAATAGTATCACAACAGAAAAATCACTCCAAAGCTATAATATAATTATTTCAACAATATTGATTTCGAGAATTCTATAATGATACAACAATATTAAGTTATACTGTGCAACTCAAAAGTCTCATTCCATTCTTATACAGAATGATCAAGAAATCATGTAATCGAAGCTAGAATAATTTGGAAAAGTTGAAATTTAATTATCTTTAAGTCATGGTTTTTAATTATCTTAGTTTAAGTCATGGCTGGTTCCACCACCAGCTGTTTTGGAAGTTTTTTGTAATCTAATAGTTCACATTAATGGCACGGAAAACTCTGCATTGTAACTTATTTCTCAATAACAAACGACATTGAATTTGCAACTTGCGCTATTCAATTGCAATTGACTCTAATTATCGGTCTCGGTCGCTTATTTTATTAATCTCGGTCTTACGTTTCTAAACTCAGCTAAGATAGCTGACTTGTTCTCATCATCCGTAATTTTCTAGTACTAGTTGTGTTCGTCTATTTGTATTTTGTAGTTGATGACTCAGTATTTAAAATAATGGACCACCACTCAATGACTACTTGAAAATGTAATGCTGTATACTAAAAATGATTCGAGAAAGTTTATCACTGAAAATAATGTATGCAGAAAATAATGCGAGAAAATGTATTGCAAAGTTTACTCCTTCATTAGCTTACTTTCCGGGTAAAAACAGTACTACACCTTTAATGTAAATAAACTCCAATTACATTGCTAGCTCAAGCAAGCTGAGAAGATACGCCGTTACGGTCTAGAGTATAGTAACGGCGTATCTTATCAGTCTGCGCAAACAATACTTGAATTGAATGTGCGTTTTGCATAACCTACTCCTTCCAACGGTCGGAGTAGAGTACAGTACTATAATTATTATTATTATGTATACCGACTTGGCATTATGTAAGCAATTCTAATATTCAACGAAGGTCACAACCGAACACTGATTATAAGATTAAAGCGAACTAAATTCAAATTATTGCACTGAAAATGCAGTGATAATTGAACGAATATTAAGTTTAAATTACAGTGGATATTCGAGCAATCAACAATTATCATTATTAATTGTTTTTGTTCGTTACAAGAGATTGATCGTATTCATGAATCGGATTTATGCAAAATATCTCGATTCTCTACCATTAGCCAAAAGACTCGAGATTCCGTTACAATATTGTGATTCATTTTCATGAAAAATTGTGTTTACACTCAAATTTACGCTTGTATAGGTTTACAATCATTAAAACTTCGAAAGTTAGCGTCCAATTCATCACCCATGGAATTTATTTCACACCTAATTAATTTGAAGAAAATAAATAATGATGAATCACAAAATCGATTTTGTAAGGTGATAGGGTCAAGCGATCAAATTCTTCTATAGTTGCGATTGCCTTCTATGTAATTGTTTGAGCTCAGTGTATAAAAACAGTTCAATCTGGAATTTTTCTGCCAAACACTTCATAAATTATAATGTTTCTTGATCAAAAGGTTGTTACTAATATATTTCGCCTACACTTTGATTGTCTCAACACTTCAAAATTGTGAGAATTAGTAAACGTTTTCTTTAAATCGTTTATCAGTGAACCAACCCTTGTATAACAACCAGATTAATCATTGAAATATAAACAATAGCTTACGCTATTATTGAATATTTATCGAAATAGACAACCTCAACCTTAGATCACTAACAGATGATATTCCAAAAATTCTTGAAACTAATTTCTCAAACCCCCTCCTTTGGGTATTGGCTAAAAACAGTAAGTCTTTTCCCGTCTCTGAAGGAATAGTAATTGTTGCATTATACTCTAACTGATTAACTGGATGTTATTCAGAGGCGTTCTGGTTACTTGGTTACGGAAAATGGCTTATGGTTGAGAGGATCAACGTGCTAACCACAAGTTATATCTATCCTGGTTGATGACTATTCACCTCTGTGGAGTCAATATGAAACTGACAACCAGCTGGTAGGCCTAGGCCCTTCATGGGCTGTTTGGCCATTAATAAACGAACAAAAAATTTCTCAAACAACTTTTCTTTGGATTTCAAATGAGGTTTGAGCTGCGGTTGCCACACCAACATTTTCCACAAACGTAAACTTTGGCTTTCTTGATAATAAGTTTGATTTCAGCTTTATACCCTTTTCACGATCACTTGAGACGAAATAAACAAACCTTTTGCCTGTGAGCGTTTAAGTTTGGGGAGGCTATCTTGGCCACGACAACTCATAAACCAATAAGCGAGGTAGCGTAGACACGTCATAGCACTGGCAATGCGTATGTGTGCATGTATCGTTAATATTTTTCGTCGTGACTATGGCGTATCGTTGCTGGGGTTTGTCATTGCAGTTGCCAAAGCCCTGTTTCTTTACGTATTGGGTTTGTTTACTTCGTCTAAAGTCAACGTGAATGACGACTTGAGACTAGTTAAACAAGTAAGTGAGTGAACTTATAAAAGTCACAAGTCATCATGAGTTTTTGCTATAATTGGACTGCTAAAAGTAAACACAGCTTCATCCTGTATTGTTATCTCTCACAACGTCTGGAGATGAAAAGATAGGAAGCAGTATGAGCTATTATTATTATTATTCCCCTAAAATTTATAGTACATGAATTAAATATCAATCATAATGCATTCAATATGTATCAAATATAATCACAATGCATTTGATTTGCATTAAATATTTGTTATTAAAACATATTAATAAGCTATTTTCTATTATTTCCAGTATCCGCTTCCATGGGCAACCTGCCCAAAACTGGAGAATGGCAGTTCAGTTCCTGAGTGCGAGAAAAGCTCAGAGACTGCTTACTTCTGGTACAGAACCACTCTAGATGTCTCGCCATCTATGGAGGACAGTGGTGGTTTGAAATGGTGGATAGTGCTCTGCCTCTTACTGGCCTGGACCGTCGTCTTCTTCATCGTCATGAAAGGCATCCAGTCCTCAGGAAAAGTAATAATTTCAACCTACTTATTTAATTATACATTTATACAAATCACCTTTTTATGAAAGGCATCCAGTCTTCAAAGAAAGTAATCATTTCAACCTACTTATTTAATTATACATTTATACAAAAAAACCTTTATACGGAAGACATCCAGTCTTCAGGAACAGTGATCATTTAAACTTACTTATCTTATTATACATTTATACAAAAGTACCTTTCCATGCAAGGCATCCAGTCTCCAAGAAAAGTAATTATTTGATCACACATTTATACAAAATCACCTTCATATGGAAGGCAACCAGTACAGGAAAATTAATAATTACAACTTACTTATTCAATTATATATTTATACAAAAACACCTTTTTATGGAAGGCATCCAGTATTCAGGGAAATTAATAATTCCAACTAACTTATTTAATCATACAGTTCTACGAAACACCAAAATCAGGAGGGAGACTACACAAATCCTGTACTATTCCTCTCCCAAAAGTTTTTAAATGAAGTAACAGTTTCCCTAAATAAGGATATGATATTGTAGCACTGCTTGAACACATAATTTGCAATCTTGAGGAATATTGGTTGATGTTGTGGAATTCCATTATAATAACACTTCGAATGCCCGTTTCTAGGACTTCAAATTACCTTTTGTTGAATTAGAAAAGAGTATAATTGAATTTTCATCAATATTCTCCTATTAATCGTTAGCTAATTCAATGTCTCACGAACCGGGTATATGGGTAGGGTTTTATTTTATCTTGAAGTGAACATTTTTGTATTTTCTATTTTCATAAAATTAATCTTTACACGTAACTCACTTGATTTTCCAAAAAAAATAATCGAGTAGACCTATATCCGATGCTACCGGAACTGGCGTTTGGACAGTGACTGTTATCAGTGTAACTTCCTGTCAAAGTAATTTTTTTTTAATTTTCATCCTATTTGACATCGCATTTTCAAGAATTTTCAATTATTCCGGATTACTCATTGCACAATATTCCATTGTTTCAAATTTCTTATTGCCATTATCAATGTATTGCGACGACAAAGACAATTACAAAAATGTACTTCTCCACTATTTCGTGTTCAGCATCACCTTTTCAATGCAAAATCAGTCGTCTTTCAATTACAGCTTGAACTTTATGGATTAGGAATATCGAAGAAATTAAAAAAATATCAAATTTCCTACAAGAGTGTGGAAAGGGAACTGCGTTATCTTTGAGGATTATTTTTACAATTAATTTTAGAATCACTGACAAAACTAGAACTGAATTTCTTTATAAAACTAGCCAAGAATTAACGAGGCATAAACATCAAACCTTGTTAGAGATGATGTTGATTTCAAAGTAACTTTATTCTACTCAAATGCAATTACTTGTGATGTCTCAGTAACTGATACCCCCGCTGCGATGTCGAGAAGGCTAAGAAAGAGGCGGACTTTCTTCGAAGAAAATGATAATTGGTCGAACCTTTTACCTCTCTCACAATACCAGTTCCAGTTACTACCAATTCGATTTAATTTCATTGCAATTGTATGGTTGAATTAAACAGCCACGTGGTGATTTTCCACCTTGTTAAAAAAGTCTTAACAAATAAAGGTGGCTGTTAACAAGCTGAAAAGTCGTTGAAAAGTCTAGACTTGTCAGTTACAAGTGAATAATCATTATTTTATTGACTCGAAGATGGTACTAATTGAAGGCTTTCTTGGTGAAGCTCTGTACGTCTCACTCACAAGAGCGTTTTGTAAACCGTTCTCCATTTTCTGTAAACTGCATTTTGAGCGTGCACACTAAACGTCATCAAAAACCAATGAAAAAGTGATATTTTTCTCTTTCCAATTCATATAAATGTGAAAGCGAAATAGCAGTCTATAATTCATCAGCAAAGCTGAAAATCTACTGAACCGAATGCGTTCAAATTTGGCAGGCATGTTCAGTTGAACTCTCAGATGCACACTAAGAACAGATTTTTTTCCTAAGGATAGGTCCAATATTTACGTTTTTCTAGAGTTTTTTGGTGTTTCCAGTATTGTCAGACAATGATTACACTGCACGAAAGCGTAAAATAAAAGTGACAGTTGGAAGGTTGGCCTTTGTGTTATTATGTGTGAATTATGTTACAATTATTCTCTAATTTGATAATTAGTTGAATGAATAAGAATATTATTATTCTACTGTTATGGTCAGAAAATGCACCAGTCTCGTTCAAATGATACTGTTAAAATTCAACACTCAACTGCAAGGACTAATATGATATTAATTTTCTACAGTGTCCATAAACACTATATGTTTATGATTTATATTGAATAGTCTTATCAAACATTTTTTCCCAGGTTGTTTACTTCACTTCAATGTTCCCCTACATGGTTCTTACAATATTTTTCATTCGGGGGATAACTTTGAAAGGGGCGAGTGCTGGGTTGGTTCACATGTATACGCCAAAGGTAAGTCGCATCAAAAAGATAAACTTATTCCACTTATTATTCTAAAGTATGACTTTTTAGATTTTTATGACTCTGAAGATTTTAAGAAAAATTCTATCAAGAATCACTAAGTAGTATAAGTGGACTCAAAAATATACATTACTTATACAGTTTAATACCTTGGATAATAATTATTTATCAATGAGATTCATTTCCTATGCATGTTATTGAACTCAAATTATTGATTTTTTGCAGTATACTTTATCATTTCAAGAAAGCAATTTTTTTTTAAATAATGGAAAGACCAAGTGCCTCAGAGTGTGAATTCTAAAAAAAAACTCTGGGTAGTGCATTTGGTTGGGGAAATGTACTTAGTGAAGAGAACTTGAAAGTTTTCATTGAATTTTATTATAAGACTTTTTATGTGGAAGCTATTTTCACTTCAGCTCAATTTTCCACAACGTTATTTCCAAGCTATTCTTGAAAGTTTAAAATTATCTTCCGAGGGAAAATTCACTTGTTCAAGGGTGTATCATTAGTGCACGGGAAAATAGGCTAAAAGATTTCTTAAGTATTTGAATTGCATAAATATAATATTCTCATGGCTTTTAACGGTGGGGTCGTCTGATGATTATTTCTCATGTATTTAGGTATTAGCAGGGACTTTCAACTGCTAACAGTACTGATTCACTTGGTCCACCAAGTATTTTCTATGTATTTATGTATTAGCAGGAACCTTCAACTGCTACCGCCAGTACTTATTCAATTGTGCCATGCAACTCATGAAATTCTCATTCATCTATGCTGGCAAAGCATTGATTATTTATTATGACTTTATAATGATAAAATCAAAGATGCAAGTTGATATAATTACGATGATTATGTGTTTATATGTGAATGATATTGTATAATTATGAGTTTTGATCATATCGATGACGATTTATGTCAACATTTCATGACAATTATCATAAGTTTGATAGTTGGTTGATAATTTGATAGTTAATTGATTGTTCTAATGAAATTTGCAGATAGACATGCTGCTAAACCCAAACGTGTGGTTAGATGCGGCCACTCAAGTATTCTATTCGTTTGGACTAGCATTTGGATCTCTGATAGCATTCGGCAGCTATAATCCACCCAAAAATAATTGCGTCAGAGATGTCATACTGGTATCAACCACCAATGCACTTACAGCTATCTATGCTAGTATTGTCGTATTCGCCATTTTGGGATTCAAGGCCAGAGCCAATGTTGACAAGTGTATACTCAAGTAAGTCATTTATTTAATCATCTATTCATTAATAAATGTTATTTCATTTTAAAAACAATATAAATTTTGAAAAGTGATCAATGATTTTTCTTTCAATTATTAATTCATTCTTCAATCTACAAACAATAAAATGGAATTAAGAAAGTCTGGATTATTCAATTTTCTCATTCTAATGGTCAATATACATAAAATATAATTTGAAAGTTCAAAGTAGCAATCCTAAGCGACGGTTTGACCTGCGCAACTCTAGCTGCAGGGCTTTAGCTTTAGCATGCACAGATCTAGCTGCGCATCTCGAGCCATCACAGCTCTAGACTTATCATATATCATATCAAAAATCATCATATTATACAATCTACAGAGCTATAGACGTGCTGCCAGAGTTGCGCAGCTCGATCCGTCGCTTAGGAATACTACATTGAGGTAAGTAGATTTTCTACTCCTTAAAAACTTACTTTCATTCATATCACATTTACTAATCTAACTGTAACACTATAGTCGTAATCCAGTTCATATCTACGAAATCATGGTAAAAAACAGACTTTTTTCTAAATAGTTACAGATAAAGAAGTGAGAAAAAAATGAATGAATATAAAGAACAATAGAATTAATAAAAGTAACAGACATTTGTAACACCATGAAGTTTATCATCTATGCAGCTGATTCACTTCCCAGTTTTTTTATTGTGAACTCTACTTGGAATTTCAACCTAGCATGTAGTGAAGGTGAACATGCTCTTTAAAATTCAATAATAATCAAATAAAAATAAAATATTTCTTTATTTTGACACTGTAACACAATACAATTTTGAAAATGAAACAAATCCTATTGAAAATTAATTAATATCATAAAAAAGTAAAATAATAAAACTAATAAAACTTTTTCCAAAAGATGCCAAAATGAAAATACTGCTTGCTAAATTATTGAAATTTGCTGGCAAGTAGAAGTATACTTGAGAAGAATTCACTAAGATAACTACATAAATAAAGACATTTGTTTCTCAATATTTCTGCCCTATTCACTTCTTTATCTCGATATTTTAGTTCTAATGTTAACCAGCTTGATTATGAAGAATAATCATATAAAAAATTACGTTAATATTATTTGTTACAGTCTAAAATTGACCAATCCAGTAGCGGCAAATTCAACTGAATATTTGAATGAGCATTGCAGCTTAGCAAAACAGCTTGATCAGGTGAGATTCGATGTGGAAAATACTTTAAAACTGGATTTCCTTGTCGAATAGAAAAGTGGAGTGATAATATTTTCATTAGCTACTCTCTGCTTGAATTGGTATCAAGTTATTGCGCATGAATTACATCACGCAAAAATTTTCATCCAACTGGAAATTCCAGGAAAGTGCAGAACCAAACATGGATGTAACGCATTAGCACTACTTGGCTTAGCGCGAGCGTCATCATTTTCATAGTGCTAAAATACAATTTTGTACTAATTTTAAACTGCACCAATATGTTTTCTTCTCTTTCTTTTCGCACATTACTTACCAAACATTCAAGTTTAATAGAGTTTGTATTCTAATTCGCTTGCTAATTTGGTTTGATCCTCCAGGAACAAACCCTGCCATCCACTTCTGGAGATTGGAGTTTCGTATTTCAAATGAATGGTACAATAGGGTATTTTTCGTCTCTAGGTAGGAAAACATATCTTTTGAAAATGCCAAATTCTTTGCATAGAACTCTTTTGAAAGTTTCAGACTTTGTTGAAATTTGGGCTCGCCTATAATATAAATTATCTTATTTTTGAAAAATAGATTTATATTCAAAGAAAGAAAAATTAAAATCTGTACAGAGATCTAGGCTATCATATTATTTTCAATTCAGGCTAGCGTGTGAATTCTTGTTTATTCTCACTGAATTGTAATAAATTTTAATTCTGTTATCAGTATTGACATAAATAGAATTTTTTATCATTATTTCTACTTTGTACTATTTCTACATTATTTTGAATTCACAAACTACCTTGAATAACATTAATAATGTCTGGATTATTCGATTTCGACCAGACATTAATTTCTTGGCTTAAAAGGTTTTGCTTATTACATCTTTCTTATAGATTTTCGATAGATCGTGTATTTCAAATTTTCACATCTAATCTCGTACTCGATTTCTAAAGAATAGATATAGAGTATTAACTCTTAGAAAAGTTGGAAAAAATTTATTCTACCAACTTCAAGAGAAGTTTCTGATATTCCACTATATCATTATTAATTTTTTATCAAAATATCAATAATTATAAAACCTATATTTGAATTGAAATCAATTACAACACAAGCTGATCTATTTTGTATTTTTGTAAGAGTTTAACAGGTAAGTTGATTTCAAACATTTATGAAAATGTCTCTAATCACGATTGTTTATTTGAATTGTGTAATCGTCAATTCGTTTTTAAGACTCTATGTACGCGATAATCGACCAATCTATTAAAGTTTAATTCCGATTATTAAATTTATAGGAACTCTACTCGGTGTTTTGTTTTGGAGGGACCAAACATTTCAGGCTGATTACACCAAATAGTTGAAAAATAAAGTTTTTGTTAGACATTACCCCATAAATTCTTTGTTACCGAGATAAATATAGTAAAGATTTCACATTTTCCAAATTTTTCTTCGAGTTTAAAGTTCTATAATTTTCAAGGACTTCATTCCTTCTCTTCCGGAGGAGAAGATGAGCAAAATGTACCAAAATGAGCATTTCTTTTGTAAAGTTAGCTTATGAATACAATGAGAGTCCGTAACTTTAATGGCTATTGAAATAATGAAAATTTGCTTAAACCCCTTATTCTCAGACATTAAACATCAACTCATGATTTTTCACCCCTCCCTTCTCCGGATCCGGTCCTGTACTTTCAATGATTTCTTCTCAGGTATTATTCTATTTCGTACGTTACATGTCAAATGCGAGTATAAATCCATCGCTATGTTTGTTGTTCTAGCAGCCATTACTGTAATGTTTGTATGAACCGCTCTCATTGGGGAGTGGCTTGTCTAGACCAATGACAGGCGCTCACCCTGATAGGTTACTAAACTACCAATGCCAAGACAGGGCTCAACCACTGCCATGTATTCTGCTGTTCTTTGCTTTAGACTTATTTATTTATTTATTTATTTATTTATTCAACAACAATGGAGACAACAGGGGTCACCCCAAAACTGTCTCCTTTACAAAATCAAATTATACAATGCAATATAATTTAAAAAAATTAAAAATGAGAATTTAAAGTAAGGATATATAATGATTAATAATAAGAGTACGATAAAATAAAATGAAAAAAATGTAGATGAAAAACAAGATAAATTATTTGAAAAACATAAAGTGACTTTAAACACTTGAGATAAATGCAAGTTTGAGAAAAAAAAACAACAATATTAAACCAGAAGATTTTTGAAAACTTCTAATAAAAAAAAAAAAAAAGCAAAATACTGAACCCCGTCCCAAACCATATGCACACCCACACTCATGCACCCCAAGATATGGTTGACCTCCACCTAAGCCAAACCAGTGTATAAAGTCCTGAGGAATTTAGCCCGAGAGAACCAGAAGACATCCAGTTGCAGATTTAAATTATTGTAACTTCTTTGCATCCTATTCAGCGGAGAGTTGTAGCTTCTTAGAGTTCTGGAGCGTGGAACCATGAATGAAAACTCCGAACGTCGAGCCACAGGTTATACATATATGTTTAACTTGGATAGTAAATGTGGAGCGTCTATTTCATTATTCAGTAGACCAAAGAGAAAAATAAGCGCTCTAACATCACGTCTTACTTTCAAAGATGTCATGTGAAATAAATTTCTTAGCGACACTGTTGGAAAATCAATCGGACAATAATAATTAAATTTCTTATAAAACATGAATCTTAAAAATTTATTTTGCAATCGCTCCAGAACAATTATCCTATCTGCATGATATGGGCTCCATATCTCAGAAGCATACTCTAGCAGACTTCTCACAAGTGACTTGTAAATGAATATCAGAGGCAAGACATCATCAAAGGGTGAGCAGGTTCTCAGAATGAAGCCCATTTGCTGATTTGCCCTGGTAGCTATCCAATTAATGTGTGAATTGAAAGAAAAATCAGAAGCAAATTGAACTCCAAGGTCTTTGAAGTATCTTACCTGCTCCAAAGGTCTGTTACTTATGTGATACACATTTATTTGTAGGTTAAGTTGGCGATTAAAACTTATAAATTTACATTTAGAAACATTCATTCTGAGCCCATTATTCTCACACCAATGGAAAAAATTGTTGATATCCCTCTGCAAATGATAAGTATCATCTACATTCTTGATCTCCCTGAACAATTTCACATCATCTGCATAAATGAGGCAGGAAGAATTCTTTATAACTGATGGGACGTCATTTATGTACAGGAGAAATAAGAGGGGCCCAAGGTTGGATCCCTGAGGTACTCCCGAAGCACATATGAATGGTTTTGACTTGAAATTTAGAATTTTGACGTATTGCATCCTTGACTGCAGGTAACTCTGCAGAAGACTGACAAGGCTATCACTAAAACCCATCTGTCCAAGCTTTTTCAACAATAGCCTATGGCTGATAGTATCGAAAGCCTTGGACAAATCGGTATAAACAGCATCTACACGACCTCCACTGTCTAGTACCTGGGATACTTCATCACTGAAGGTCATCAGATTAGTCACTGTTGAGCGACCTGGCAAAAAGCCATGCTGTTCCTCTGCTATAACACTCCTGACCTGCATGAATATATTTTTATGAAGTATTTTTTCAAAAATTTTTGAGAAGCAATTCAAGATAGAAATCGGTCTATAATTCATTATATCAGTTCTTTTACCTGACTTAAAAACAGGGGTAATTCTTGCAGTTTTCCACCTCTGTGGAAATTTACCAGTCTTCACAGCTAGATTCATGATGAACCTCAAAGGAATTATAAGAAAATCTGCACAACCCTTGACAACAAAAGTGGGTATTGCATCGGGGCCCTCAGAGCATCCAGACCTCAGATCTCTTATTGCAGTGAGAACCTCATTACTAGAAATTACACCCATTCTGACATCTAAAACCGGCATCGCAAACGTCTCCGGCCTCCCCCCACGCTCACCAGGGATGACAGGTGTATCAGCCTCATACACAGACCTAAAATATTTTGCAAAACCCTCTACAACGTTACAACCACTGTAGTACTCCCCACTTAATGTCATTGATGCCTCTATAACTGATGTTTTCCTCTTGGAATTTACGTAATTCCAAAAGTTTTTCACATTATTTCTTATTCCTACCTGAATCCCTGCGATATAGTTGTCATATGCAATGGAGATTCGAGCTTTAAGAGATGTACGCAAAGTTTTAAAAAGATTATCATGATAAGGAGAATTTCGCCTCTTCCGTGCACATTTATTTTTAATTTTTAAATCTGAAATTATATCGTTAGTGAACCACGGAGGGTACTTACTACTTCTTCTTTTAATCCTTACTTTGGGAATACATTCATCTAAGCAAAGGTAAAGTTTTCTGTAGAATTCATCCACGGCACTATCAACATCAATACAGCATAGTAGGGAGTCCCAACAACAGTCTCTGAGTAGGTAATAAAGACCAAGAAAATCACCTCTTGAATAATTGTAACGGTATTCTTGTGAATCATTTACAAATAAATCAGAAGAAGGTGCAATATATGAGGCTTCAACAACCAACGCGGGATGATGACCATCTTCAGGGAGCATGGGATCGTCATTCTTAACAACATTTACAGGAAAATTACTCAAAACAAGGTCAAGAGTTCTACCAAGTTCATTTGTTACAGAATTAAAAGAATTAAGATCATAGAAAGACATTAAGCTATTCAGTATTCTTACTTTAATTGAACCAGCAGCAAAATCATATTCATTGGAAGTGATTTCAGGTAAATTAAAATCTCCAACTATCATGAGCCTACCGTCAAGCATACTACTAAGTGACTCGATATACTCGGCGTATTCTAGAAAAATATTTGATTGGGTTGATGGGGGAAAATAAACCGCGCTAATATAACAGAAATCATCATCTAACTTGACTTTAATTGCAACGGTGTCATAATCTGCAAAATCTCTGGACAATTCATCGCATGATGCAGAGTGTAAAGATTTTTTGACTGCAATCAGTACCCCACCTCCTCTCTGACGGCCATCACCCCCACCCCTGTCACTCCGATATACAGAATAGCGCTCAACGAAGAGTTCAGAGCTCAGTATACCACTATGCAGCCAAGTTTCAGTCAACACAATTATATCATAGTCGGTGCTCAGTAAGGATGTGTGAAAGTGCAACGATTTGGTACGAAGTCCTCTAACATTCTGATAATAAATAGTTGACATACAAAGGAAAAACTAGAAAAAAATAAAATAAAGTAATGAAAAGTTTTCTTCTAATAAGAATAAGTTAGAAGTTCAGTGATAATTTGTCAGATATCAAGCTAATGATATCCTTTATAAATGAGAGTCAGTTCTAGCCACTCACAATCAATAAATTGATAACACGGACAGTGAGAAAAATATAATATCAAAGATTCAAACGTTAATCTATCGTTTATCAGTATTCCATAGATATAAGCTAAGATGATTTTTAACTAGCTGCTTCCTACAATATCCATTCTCAATGAGAGAACTCACAAAACAGATCAAGTATTATTACTCAATGCAAGCGTCGATGTAGCCTATTATTACTCGAATAATAATAAAGTTAATATTCTAATATTCTATTGACTTGAATATAAAAAGCATGTATGAACTGTAAATTGATCTAGAAAAAAATTTTTAAATAGGAAATTTATAATTATTACGTTTAAAATTAGTAGCATTACTACCTTAGATCAGTGTGAGTTTTAGCATTATCTTTTATTTTCAATTGTAATGAGTTCCCTGATTAATGAATTTCTGAAGAACATGTTAAATAAAAATATTGTTTATGATACTGTATTACAGTTAAGCACATGCATGCATGTATGTTCATTCTCAGTGCTCATTAATGAGTAGATACATTATTTTGTTACGTACTTGCATGTATGGTACCTATGAAATCTTAATCTTGAAAAAAAGAAATGCATTGTCATTGCCGAAATAAAGAGCAAAAGTAATTACACCGGTCAATAAATTCAGCGTATTTAGCGTAATTAGCTCAAGAGAGATTGACAACAATTCCCGTTATCTAGACATCAATAAATCTATGGTCATATTGATTCACATTCTATTTCATAAACCAGTATACCGGTATATCTATACCGGACATATCTATGGTTGTAACAATATCGAATTTTATAGAATAGTTTGTTGAAAAAAAATAAAGAAGAATACTCTGAGAAGAACGAAAGAAAACAAAGCTATGCTACTTGATCTAGAAGTCTCAGTCTCCACCCATAGTCTACGAACCAATTCAACTTTAAAAGGAATCTATATTATAAGCGATCTTACAAATAATTATGTACTAAACCCTCTAATCTTACCTCTTTTCGCAATAAACAAGAAATATATTAAGTAAAGCTGAATTTCTCAACATGTTTCTTTCGCCTGAACACAGTCTTACTTATTCATGAGGAAGACTAAATTATAATTATTACTTTTAATTATGATAATATAATTATTATTTATTGAATATTCATGATTTCACAGGTATCATCAGGATCATCACTAATTTATTATTGAAATTTTGTATGATTATACACCTGATTGAGTTCATTGTTTTGGAAAGCTTTGAATATTGTGGTACATGTTTTCAGGCTGCTGAAGGTACGGGCCTGGCGTTCATAGTGTTCACACAGGCCATTGTTGAACTGCCTGGCGCTCCATTTTGGGCGATCATTTTCTTCCTTATGCTGCTCTCACTGGGTATCGGGTCGCAGATTGGTATCCTCGAGGGCATGCTTTCTTGTATTTTCGACATCGACTTCTTCAAGCGCATCAGGAAACAGTATTTGACAGGTAAAACAAACATCGTTTCGCAAACAAAAATGCTCATTCCAATGTTTGGACGGTGAAGAAATTGTAATATAGTTTGAAAGTGTAATAACTGTTTATAGTGTTCGCAGCAATGTTCAGGGCCCCCGCGTGGTTTTTTGGCGCCCTGTGCGAGATTTCTGCAGGCGCTCCCCCCCTCTCCAACCATACCAGACGAATGCAATTCAACATAGAATACATTCAAAGACAAATATGATTCAAGCTGCCTTGCATTTTAACAGTTTTTGCAGTTAGCAATCGCAATGTTGCATGTTGTGTGGCAAAAAGGATTATCAAGAATTTTTGAATAGTTGTGAAGGTGATATTGTGGTAGTTATTCATATTAAATGAAAAGACAAGATGTTGTCAAACCACTTATTTATTAAAAAATCGAGGAACCTGTTTCGGTTGTTACACCATTAGCCTATCAATTTCTGGTAAACTCCAGAGTAACAACCGAAACAGGTCTCTCGATTTTTCAATAAATAAGTGGTTTGGCAACAACTTATCTTTTCATTATCTTATCAGGAATTGCTTATTATAATGTATTCTAATGTTTTGTTTCGTATTTTTATTTATTCTTATGTTTTGGAACTTAATACGTGAAACGTGACAAGCAAAAGCGTACAGGAATTGATAAAATATAACTAAAGACCATTCATTGAGCATAACTGTCGTCACATTGTACCGTAGGCCTACTTTATCATCGAGAGCACTAGAAAATAATGCTTGGATACTTATGGTGTTACATGGAAATTGGTAATGATAATACTGCACTATTTATAAACTGAACATTTTTCAGCAAGTTGAAAATCATAAAATATCTAATTGCATTTCACTGGAACTTTACACGTTTCAACAAAAAACTGGGAATTCAATAACAAGCAAACTGAAGATTGCAGCCATTTTCGCTGCTCTCCCAACTTTATTCCTGAATAACATTCGAATAGTTCCGAATTCAGCCAGCAGATGGCAGTAGCAATTAGGTGATTTTTTTCGACTCCTATTGGACAGTCGAGCTTCGCTCACGCTCTTGATTGGATTCGAAAAGTTTCCCCAATAGCCTAGTAATTAGATGGCACTAGTTGTCGGGTAATGTTTGAGATTTAACTTGGACACGCCTTCATGCCCTGCCTTCTTCAAACTTCACTTTCGTATTGAGAAATAATAAACTTTTTCTGTCTTCTCTTTAGGCCTTGTCTGAATCACCTATTTACTATTGGTATGACCCTCACTTTGGTATTAAAAAATTATTTTTTTTTCTCCTTTCTTCAGGTTTTGTATGTATCACCTGCTTCTGCGTGGGACTGATATTCGCTACAGGAGCGGGAGAATATTGGTTGAAACTTTTTGATTCATTTGCTGGAACCATTGGATTGGTTATGATCGCTCTGCTAGAAATGATCGCTGTGATGTTCATTTATGGACATGAGAAGTCAGTATTTAAAAATATCAGTATTTACCAGTTTCAGAATTTACCAGTATATCAGTATTCACCAGTATTAGTATTTAGCCTACCAGTATAATTTTAGTGGAAGGCTGATTACCAAGGTGACTTGTATAATATAAAATCATAATATTTATTGAATTTTGATTTCAACATTGAATCTATCTCACAGACGTATTTTCAGTGCATAACGGAGTCATATTCTTAGTCTTATTCAGGATATTTAGAAAATGATTAACTAGTTTTTCCGAAATGAGGGGATTTGTGAATGAAATTACTTTAATTACAAATAGGATTCAAGTTAAATGAATTGATCATTGACGAATTCAGAATAGATTACGAGAGAGAGTAAAGGTTCAATGGCTCACACTTTGAAAGTGTATAAAACAATTTTAAAAATCTCTCTTTCAAATTGAACGAGATGATTCAACCTCAATCATTCACTACAATTAGAACTACTATTTACCATGGAGAGTGACGTCAAAATGACTCTTTGACCTACATTTGGGTAGTATGTAATGATGGAGCATGATAAATTCCATGTTAATAATAACAAGATATGACTATCAAGATCATTTCTTTCAAAGGATGTTATCTCGAAACCCAATTATTCGATTCCAGATTTTTTAAGATTTTGATTACGTCATAATTTCCTTGGATCTCTGTAATATTTTTTGCAGGTTCACACAAGATATTGAAGACATGACCGGCTACAGGCCCGGAGCGTATTGGCAGATCACCTGGAGATTCTTGGCCCCTGTCATCATGACCTGCATTTTAGTGTCATCAATCGTTTTCCGAATATTCAACAAGAATACCTACATGGCTTGGGATGCTAACAAGGTGAGGAATATTGTGACAGTTTATATATAAATTTATTTATTTCTTTAAGAAATGGAATAAATTTTTAAAATAAATAAATAAAATGATTAAAAAAATTTATTTAACTTTTCGGAAAAATATGATCAAAATTGAATACGAAGAATATTATTAACAAATAAAAACACTTTTAGACTCAAAATCTTACAGCCAAAAGACAATTTATTACTTTTTTTAGTTTCTAATTATTGGAAAAAGTAGGAAGCTTGACGTAATTTCACTAGAGAAACTCTCAAGATTTAATCTTTGTACTATACTTTTTTTGTGTTAGTGTTTCAGTTTCTAGCTGACATACAACCGACATTGAGATTGATATGGTGGCAAATAAAGGATTGATTAGCTTAATTATACCTACTCAATTCCTTCATAAACTGAACGATAAAACTACTCGTCTTCCTGTATTGTATTTATTCGTATGATTTAAAACCTTTTTATAGTTTGCCCAAGCTGAAAAGACTCCTACAGGACACTGGCGGCTCGTGCCCACGAAATAGGTGAAGTGCTGTACAGTAAAAGATACGAGCACTTCACCTGTTTCGTGGGTACGAGCCGCCAGTGCTACAGGAGGATAGTAAGATGGTAGTATTTTACAAAAAATACCAATGAAACAAATACAAAATCTTATTTGGAAATCAAAGTAAAGTTAAGTTCGTATCAAATCTCATTAATTTTATTACCACCCTCCCTAAAAAAAACTTGAATATTGCTACAAGCTTTTGAATTTGTAAGTTACGTTTTTGAAAACCATAAGGAATGACTGAAAGGCTATGCAGAGTGTCTCAAGAGGAATTTGCCAATCTACATCAGTTTTTCAAGTAATCGGTTGATTCTTCTCGCCAAATAGTGTCATCGGAAAAACACACGTCGAACATATCCTCAAAAATACGTCTACATTGTCATCTCAGTAACAAGGCATTCTTTAGATTTGAGATTCTTAGGGATTCTTAGAGACATTCTTGGAGATTTGTTGAAACTTCAGAGAGAATAAAACTTTTCCCAATATTTGGTGTGAGGAATCAGCCAGAGAAGTTGATTAGATTTTTCATGAAACACTCTCTGTAAAAACTTAATGTCGAACTTTTGAATTCTGCAAGTTACATTAATAAAAGCCTTGGATAGTGTTTTATCAAATCTTGATAAAACCAATTTCAATCAACCTATTTATCAAATATTGACCTATCAAGACCTCGTGGCATATGTAAGACATATTTTATGCATGCTTTTATCCATACACGGTGGAATAATCGTTCCTAAGGACATTGTAGCGGATTAGCGATTTCATTATACAAACATATCTAATCTGTATTAAATCATATTTTGGATAATAAGAGCACTATCTGCTACAAAATTGTTTGAAACATTGCGATATTTTACTGTGCTTGAAGGTAGGTTTACATTACTACAAGTTGCGGGAACATGTCGGGCACAAGATGCAATAGAAACTCGTAGTTGTATGGAACGATGCAAATCAAAAAGCAGCTGATCAATGTGCGTTGCTGTTCACAACTCCGTGTTTCTTTTTCTTAGGAGTACTTATTAATGATTTTTATTTGAAATATGAATCACAGTACCCTTGTGAAAATTTTTCATTAATTGAAATTTCATATTTTAAATAGAAAACTCCGTGTTTCTATTGCATATTGGGAACATGTGCACGAGCGACTTTCGTAGTAAAGGAAACGAGGTTTGCATGAAAGAAGTCTAGGACATTTAAATTTGCTAGTTATGTTATTGAAATCCATGAAATTATACAGGGTGAGACGGTTGAAACTGAATATCCAGATTGGGTGATGGTGGTAGCCATTTTGATGGTGACTGCCAGTATTCTTCCCATTTTTGCCGTTTTCCTGCTGAGGAGATTCCAATGCCTGAAGCTTGATGTTGACATCCACCAAGGTGCCATACGTAGAATCGACACCACCGTCTCCACCAAAGAAATGATGGCTGATGTGGATGTGAGTATTGTTGATTCGTTTGCTTTTCTTTCATTAATTTAATTAAATTGAAATATTGTTAGTCACAAGGGAATATATCATTATATTAAGGGTAATCACTATACTAAGATGAATAGTGAGTTATTAGAGTTTAAGTCATTAGATTAAGGGTAATATGAAAAGGATAGACGTAATTTAAAGTGTATGAATATATTAAAGTAGTATAAGTATTGAATTGGAGTGATAAGAGAAAAAAACTTGAAGTACTGTGTAAGGAAAAGTGTACAAAATAATTGTTTTATAAATGGTGTTTTAAAAATATATATTATAGGAAAGAAGAATATTGGAGTAAGCCTGTATACTATATTAATATTCATGTTTCCAGCAACTAATACTGATATTTGAAGATTTCTACACTCCTTGAATGAATAATTAACATTCAAAAGAAGACAATGTCTCTTCGAAAACAATTATTTTCAAAGTGATATAACCTAGTTTCTCTCGATAAATTTAATGTCTTAGATTTAAAATATTATTGGTACGAAGTAATGCAACTTCTATAAATGCCACGGTCCAATATAATAATTTGAAGAGTAGTGCCGGTTTGCTAAAAAAACTCATAATGTAAACTTCGTAGGCTACAACTCCAATATAGCCTAATACGTATCAGGAATAAAAAATTCATTAAGGCATAAATATTATAGGTTCATATCATAGGGAAACGTGGGATTTAATTCGAATAATGTATTCAGATTAATGTGTGTTTTATTGTTTTTGTTAATTGTTGTTTTTGTTTTACATCTAGCGAATTTTTCAACGATTCATCAAATTATACTGAGATTCTATCATTATCATGGCTCTCAATGGGTACAATCCAATAGACTACTTTCTTCATCTGCGGAAATGTTGCCCAGTTATCGTATTTGAGATTAAGTTTTTCTGCGTTAGGTTTAAACAGATTGTCTCTTTCAGGAAATCGCCTGTGAGATTGGATATTGACTTCACAGTTAGAGAAACAGGTAATTTTAATACTTGCAAGCCGACGGAGCTTAACTAGGAAAGAAAGTGATTATTTCTCTCATATGCAAGATGGCTAAGCAGTTCATAAATCATTCACATTGACATTTTCGAATGATTGAAATTCACATCTAAATCAATGCACCCTTCTTACCAAGTACAACCTATTCGAATAAAATTATCAATAATAATGTTTCAAAAAAATCGTTTTTCGGAGGAGACTTTGATCCCAGCAGTAAAGTTCAAAAAGTTGAGTGGTTTCGTCTGTCTCTTGTACGTTATGTAATCTACTAAAATGTAATGTAAAGTATCTATTGTTTTTTTCAAAATATCATCTGGGCATAGCTTAATGACAAACCGTCAGAGCGCAAAAAGAGCTGACGAAACCACCCAACTTTTTGGCGTCAGCTATACCTATGCTGAACCCTAGAGCTCATCGAAAAAAAACAATATGATTCATCTTTTGTAACACTAGAGAATAATTCAGGTTCAAACTAAACTTAACGAGTATCTCCATAAAATAGTAAAATTAACAGATATCTCCATCAAATAGTTGATCCTCGGTGATGTCAGATTTAATCTTGAAATAAGCTACATATTGAGTATTGACTGTGATATAACTGCATAAAATAGTCGTATCCCAATCATACATCAATCAGGGAAGTATTCAAATGGATCACGATATTCTTCTCAACGCAGGGCATTAGTAGAAAACCGCTAAATAAACATTTAAATATTTCTCCCTGTGGAGAATTGATTCTTTTCAAAAAAATTATGAATATTATTTCAAAGTATCAACACTACAGCCCGTATTATCAATAGATAAGAAATTCATGATTTGGAATTTTTATTCTCATCTTCAAAAATTTAACTACATTCTTAAACTAACAGGATCACTTCAAGTCATTAACTTTCATTTAATCCCTCATTACTACATTTCAGATTCATTAATCTGTGATAGTCATCTTGCATATGGGATATTGAGGTGTAACAGATAAAAGTGGCACAGATCTAACTTGTTTGGAATGGAATTCAACAAGAGAATATTTCCTGTAAAAATAGAATCAAAGATTGGGTTCTAGACTCTAGTTGTGATTTTCATTAAATATTCTCCAAAAACATGGAACTCCATTGAGAACTCTATTTTAAGCCCTTGCTGTAACTTTTTTGCATTAGACAATTTTTTTTTAAGAATATTCTTTTTGATTGGAGAATATTTGAAATTTCTTGATGGATTGATGAACGTGAATAAACATTTTACCTTGTTCATCTTGTGAATAAACATTTTAAACATTTTATCTTGTTCCACGAGTAAAATTTTTCAAACAATTCTCATACAAGTTACTGGTTCTTGCGACTTGAAAGAGTCAAAAAATATATTCAACCTTTTTCATGACACATCACGCTGTCTGATATCGGGAAAAATAATATAACCACAAATTCAACATGCATTAAATACATTCACGAAGCTAATTACTGTGCGACAATAAGAAAACATAATAATAAATGATAATAATAATAATAATAATAAGGGAATGGGAATTCATGGGAAATGAATGATTGAAGTAGTAATCCTCTTGAATCTGGAGGAAATTTTTTCCTCCAGTGGCTTCCTTCATCAACACTCATGAGTGAATAGTGGAGAGAGATTAGATTAGATTAGATTAGATTACTTTATTCAAATAGATAACAAAATTCGGCTTAGATTCTACATTGTAATACAATATATGAGTAAGACAAAATTATCCTATAAATTTCACAAAATAGAAACTTCTAGTAAAAATACAATAAAACGGTGAAGTAATGAATGCAAAATTTATACAAAATTTTAATTCGAGGTTCTGCAAAATGAATAAGGAGTGTAAGTTATCTAAGTGAAAAGGCGAAGTTTAGACATATATATGTCCATTCTAGGGAAAGGATAATAAGGATATCCTTTCCATTAACACTTGGCCTTGAATTGAAAATTTATAACGAGCTGTTAATATTACTAAAGTTAATATTAACTAACGAGCTAAAAATATTACAAAAGAGATTCAGATTCAGATTCAATCACTTTATTCATGTAGATTACATAATACAATAATTCGAATCCTATGAATAAAAATTAATGAAAGTTACACTAATTACATTATGGTTTGCATAAGTTGGCTAATTATAAACTATGAAAACTTGCAAAATGAGACAGATGTAGGATTCAATAAGCTAACGGTAATATAAATTTGTGCTGTATCTACATAAAATGGCGGAGTTTAGACATATAAATGTCCATTCTTGGAGAGGGATGTTCAAAAACATCTCTCCCATTAACACTCAACCATTAGAGAGAGAGAGAGAGAGAGAGAGAGAGAGAGAGAGAGAGAGTCCTGTCTGTAAGCCTACTGTTTTTCTAAAGATTTCAGATCATTAATATCAACAAAAAACCTTGAAAGAATATTTAAAAGCTTCATTTAAAGTGTGCATCATACCCTATTTATAAAAAATAACATTGTGAGTTATTATGTATGTGATTTATTTATTCAATGACGTACATTCATGAAGAAAGGAAGAACAGCCATAGAACCCTTAGTATTTTCAACACAATTTCAATTAAAATATATATCCTAAATTTCTGTTCCTACCAAAGGTTTTCCACTCCAAGAAATGATCCGGAAGTGATTAATGAGAAATTTTGAATTTTAAAGGGTTGATATTAAGCCGAAAAACACAAAACAACTTTGCTTAAAATATTAGAATGGATTATAAAAATAAGAGTCGAAAATAACATATTAAATTTAAGCCATTTCAGCTATATCGAATGATAAAGCAATGTGATGTTAATAGTTCACCAGAACAAAAAGTTCTTGTTCTCAGTTATCAACTTAAAGAATCGTGAATGTCCCAGATCTGTGCCACCTTTAAAAATAAATAATCACATTCTGTTCCTCCTTGGTCGAAAGTACTATTCTGTCAAAATTTTATTCTTCTTTCCTACAATTAGGATTACCCAGCACTGCAGGCATGATGATGAGTTATTGAAAATTTAATTTTTTCTGTTTTTTTCTAATTCCATTAATTTTCTTTCGATTACTAATTTATTTGTACGTTTTTCCGTTTAATTGTCTATTTTTCCAACAAAGTCACCCATTTTATTTGATACTTCTTGAATAGCAATTGATTCAGTACAGAACCAGAATCCACTACAGATTAATTTCTTAAAGGTAAGATGCGCTACAAGGTAAGATAACACGGTTATGGAGTGCCCACGTTTTAAAGTTGAATAATACAAAATTGGTTTCTACGCTTTCAATTGCCGATTTGCCGATATTGCCGATACATTCGAATGCAGGGATGAGTTCCAAATATTGACCTTCTTATACTCGTGAATTACTGTTTATTTTCATCTAATGGTGAATCAAATGATATACATAGATTGGAATAGACGTTCCTAAACAAGAACAAAAATGTGAATCTCTTATGAAATACTTTTCAATTTCATTGATGGAAGATTCTTTCGAATCAATTAATCATACTCATACCAAATTTTGTATTCTTTATGTCAACGCCAATTAATTATGAATTCTTATTTCATCTCACAGAGTCTGTGAAGTTCACCAATTCATTGCTACTGTTGAATACTATTTTATCCATAAAATAATCAAGTTGAAAGCAATATTCATAATGATTTGCTACTTCTCGAAATTAATCAATGAGAATTTATGACAAAAAATGGAATTAAAGAGAGGTGTTATCTCATTCTGTGGAATATTTTGTTTTTCTCAGGCTTGAAGTAAGGAATCACACTCAAAAATAAATATGAACTACTCAGTAAACCTCTTGTTTCCAATAAGTTTAAACTGAAAACACTGGCGGCTCGTGCCCACGAAATCGGTGAAGTGCTGTACAGTAAAAGATACGGGCACTTCACCTGTTTCGTGGGTACGAGCCGCCAGTGACTGAAAATGAAAAACAATAATTGATGTGAACTCGATAGAAGTGTCTGATACAGTTGACATACTACATTGAATAGAATAATTTACAATTTATTGGGAATAATGGAATTATATTAGTAAGATTCGTTTTTAATATTTTTCGAAAAATAGCTCGAGTATATCAAAATATTGTGCAAATATTGAAACAGTTCAACGAGAACAGATCTTATTAAAAGTTCATTAGGCTATATCTTCAACCTTGGAACCTATTGGTTCATAAATACAAAACTATTCAGAAAAACAAATGTATTACGAAAGAGAACTTCCATACATTTCATATATCATAATGCACCACACATTTTGAAGGGCTAATCAATAATCAAGCGATTCACAAAAATTGAAGCTTTCTTGTACAGCACTTGGTGTCTCACTCCTATCAACGCTTTCCACGTTCAGCTAATCAAATTTTACTGTTTTAAAATCTCATTTCACCAAAATAGGTTCTGAGACTGGACTATTATCCGAATGCTTCAACTCAGCTTTATCAAGAGGTTAATACATAATAGAATTAATCGTATCGGTACTTGAGCGTTATATTGAGTTAAACTCTTGAAAATGATTATGACCAGGGACCAATTTCTCATAATATAGAAATCTCAAATACAAGCAAAGTTCACAGAAGCAAACGCAATATTAGATTATCTTAAAGAGAATATTGTATGATGAAAGAGATGTTTTCTCTATGAATTCTCCCTCCTGATTTGATTTATTTTAACCATAAGAGGAGTCAAACAAAAAGCTCAATATACTTTTCACATTCAAAACCCATGGAGGTCAATAAATGATAAACAAAACTCAATGAGTAAACAAAAAACAGATCAGTTGGAGACACTTCACGGAAGTTTCTAGAGTTATTATTTGAAGATATTTTTTAATTCAATTCGTTCGTGAAAAATATCATGATCGTTTAAAAAATGTTCTTCTGTTGGACTTTTCAATAACTAAAAATGATTCTATCGGAGAATAAGAAGCTGAGTATATTATGAGATGGCTCAATTATGTCTGATCCATTTTAACACGACACTACAGGCCTTGACGGAAATTTGCTCATGCAAGCTCCCTAGTGCTAATTCTAGCATAAATGCGTGTTATTATTGCGAGAGGATTTGAAAACCAACAATTCAGACCTTAATAGTATCAGTAATACAAAAAGTTAGAGATTCCGGTCCCCTTATCACATTCTAATAGTTTTATCGTATTAGGCATATCAAGTCTATGAGTCTATAAGCCTACTTATAAGTAGGCCTACCTGAATTTCTAAAGAAAAAGCAAACTTTTTATTAGTTACTGAAGCTCTAATTTCGGTATTATTCCTATATTTTGCAACTTCTTAAACACACTTACTCCTGAATCAACTGAAGTATTGAAAACTATTGAAGAATCAAGTTTATACGCCTACGTTCAACTTACACTTATAATTTCTCAGCTTCTATTATTTTTCTCAATTATTTCGTTGATTTTTCTACCGAACTACATTCTTCTCGAAAGCAATTCAACGAAATTAGCGAAACACACTGCATGTTCAAATAATTGTAAACTAGGGGTCTTCAATTCTAAATTGAAATATATTGCAATAGATTATTATTATAGTAGCCTTATACACAAATAGGAATAATATTAAGTTTATTCCGCTCCGGCTTGCTAAGGCTTCAAATAATTCTTAATAAGCTTTCATAAATGTATAGTTTCTAATTGCGCATGGTGTTTATTATCAAGCTATACTGTACTAGGATTCATGACAATAAGTCATGAGTTAATCTGATAGCACTTCAGCTCTGCACGTAAATTTATCACGTTTTAAAGTTAGTCTCTAATTGTACGTGATCATGAATAACTTCGCAGGTATTTCTGTTGTTTTTGAAACACAGAAATTCTCAGTAAAACAGTAAAAAAATAATTTCCTCTAGTGATTTGCAACAGTGGCTTATTACATATTTTACGTAGGAAAATCTATAAAATTTGAAAGCTAATAAAAACTAAATAATTTCTGATGAGCTTGGCTGGAAATAAGAACGCAAATTATTCTCTTTCTATAGTTTCTATAGGTACACTTGGAAATAAAAGAAGTCCTGGATTATTTAGGAAAATATCTATCGAGAAGTTCATCCTACTTTTTTCCTACTCATTTCCAGTACGTTGAATACTTTTCATTAGAATGGAATTGAACAATACTATTCTGAAATCATTGAGAAATCGTAATTATTGTAATCAGATCCTCTCTTATAAACGTTGTTGCATCCCTGTTGTGCTAGTTCTTCGATTCATTAACATCTCAACACTCGAAGCGTCTTGGTAGCCCACAAATGGTAATAAAAATGGAGAGATACATACATATGGTGATACGAAAAATGTAAAATCCTAATTATTATGAATAATTTCGAATAGCTAATTTCATGTCAATGAAATTCTACTATTCATAAGAACCAGAAAACTTCTTAGTTAATTATCATTAACATGATATTTGATTGGCTTACAGGATTTTTTACTATCTCATTGAAGAAAAATAATGTATCTCTCTCTATTAAGCTGAGAAAGTTAACGATGTCAATATTTATACCTTTTTATAGGCCTCTATACTACTGTAAACTTACTTCATATAAATTATTAATACGTTCTCTTGTTTTTCATTGGTATGATTCGACTGTGTTACTCATAAATTCTTTGTCTCTATATTTGTTGCTCAAATATCTGTATTATTGTATTATCAATTCGAATAATGCTCTTATATAATTAATTTCACGACGAAAGTCACAAAGAACAAATTCTGATTTTCGGAGAAATTCTATTGTAATTGTATCAAAAATTCCACAAACCAGACCAATCAAGAATATTCTCACTTCAAAATGCAGTCTACTCCTTGATAACAGTTTTGAAAAATCTAGCGCAGATATGGATCTCTAATGAGATTAGAATGAGTGTTTCAAATTTCAAAATTGAAAACACCTCTGGAAATTTTGAATGAGATTCCAGTATTTTGAAATAAAATCTCCGGATACTTAAAAGTAGCATATTAATATTAAGAAACATATATAAATTATACTTGAAGAGTGACAATTAAGAAAAATAATTTGCAATCTATAAAATGATATAAATAAAAAGCTTGACAAGAGTCAATATGAATAGTAAGGAAATACTTCTTCATTATTTCAAATCCAATATTGCAGCAGCATTTTTCTTATGTCTATTTCCATTACAATTGCATTGGCTATTTGAAACAACTCAAAAATTTGAATTTCATGAGGGATAAATTTTTAATACTCAAGCAACAACAGTAAAGAACAATTATTACCTGCGAATATAAGGGTGCTTTTCATTCCACTGTAGCTAGTAGGCATGGAATGAAATAATAATACAGCACTTGAATTATTCTTCTTAGAAGAATTCTATACTCGTATGGATGTAGCTGCTTTACAGAATTAGAATATTATCATAGCTTTATATTATAATAAGGTTGTTGTTGTTATTAAGCTGTGACTTTCACCTGAATCAACAGTTATCTGATTTTATAAAAGTGTATCTTTCTTGTCGATCTTTCCTTTCTCTACGCACGCAAGGTTGAATTTTTTATCTGAATAATTTACACAAATGATTTATGCGAATGGTTTAAACGCACGATACAAACTCCGATGGGTTATTGATTGAATTCTGGATATGATCACTGAATGTGATGTTCACTATTATCATGGAAGAGAATTCAAGGAGAGGAGCAAACCCTTTTCTGTGTATGTTTGTTTTGTAACTGGACAAACAGGGAAATTATGAATGAGATTTTTGAATCTTCATCTCATTCATCCTGAAATATTTCTTACAATTATGACCCATTCTACGTTGGATGGGGAGATTGGTGTATGCAATTCACAAATAACTAAATATAGTTATTCAGTCGATTAAATATCTTAATCATTATTTCAATTGAAATTCAATTTATTTTCAGTTATTAGCAACTTCTCTCTTCAATCATCATGAACAGTTGTGTTGTAAAAATTCAGAAGATACGATGATAAATTTTGAAAAAATCTATTTGAGATGCTATCAACATTCCTTTAAGATTTGATATTTCTTTAAAACTATTTATTCTTCATTATAATACAGATGGTCAATTTAGTATTCCATTTCAAAACTCCTTTGCCTACGAACCGAAAAAAACTATTGAAAACTTGTCTAGATAGGATCGGTAGTTACCGGAATTTGTATTATTTTTTATTATGGCCAGTTTTTCAACTAACTTTTTAGAGGTTGAATTGTATATTTAGTTTTTGTGAACTCCATACACTTCTCTATGCCCAACTATTTTGTAGTTTCAAAGTAAGGGTTTAGCCTTTGATTCTGGAAAACTATTTGAGAATTTCTCAAAGCAAGTCAAAATATTCAAATCCTAGCTATAATCAGCACGTTATCAATTCTCACATTTCTAATAATTTCTTTTTCTATTCCTGGACGTTTTTCAGGAGGAGAGGTGAGATCCGAAACTCTATTATTTGTCGTTTATTGGCTGTTCTGTCTTTACTTCAAAATATAAATGTTCTGAAGCCTTGAAACTCCTATTACTGGAGATTTACCAATTTTTTTGTTGATCTTATTTTATTTTTGATGATGAGTTTGCAAGCACCCGCGGATAGGATGCAATTTCACGGTTTTCATTTTATTTTCTCATGATCATACGTTCCATTTTGTTTAATTAAAAGCTGAATATGTGTTATGTTATACATTATGATAACTCCGCACTGTGGATCGTTATATGTTTTCAACAATATTCCTCATAGAATGCCTCATGTGAAGCATTTATCATAAATCATCTCATAAGTGTATTACATGTTAAGTTACATGCAGAGAATCATATCAAGTACCTCATATTCCTTTTATTATATTTTCTCCAAAAGGAAAATAAATTTCTACTGAGAATTTTTGTAAAGGGTACTAGCAATAATAACTATAGTGATAGCTACTGTTCTTTGATTATTGTTAAGGACGCGGATGAACACTAATTATTATTATTATTAAAGCACTTATCCTTAATAGATATTGCTCATAAACTGATTGTACCTCCTCGTTCAAATTTTTAAATCGACTGTGTAAAATCTCTTAACTAACAGATAATCGCGTGTTAATGAACTTATTCAGTCCTCAGTGGTTTTTACTTTAAAAATTTAATTCAACTTATAAACTCTCAAAGTGGATAAATGATACGTACTCATAATTATAGGTATAAACGAGTCCACAGCCATTTAAAAAATAATAAATCTCGCTTCAACTATTTATTTCATTTTGTAAAACACATCGAATAATGCTTCTCAATAAATTTATTTCAACATTTTTGTTTTTTATCGTATGATGCATTTTCTATTCGAATATACTCGAACAGATGAACAAATATTAACAAAATGTATTCATCGTGGGAATCAGTCGTCCTATCATGCTGCACTAAATAAGTTCTTAAATATCTTAAACTTTTCTGATAAACTCTTACGCCCTCTAAAATTCTTACGAATAATTTGAGTTTTAATAATCACTCCATTTCAATTTAATGTGGAACTAGCTGCTCATATTTCTGTCAGTACGGCCGACTGTCAAAAATGTGTGTATTTAGTTTCACTTCGAATCGATCAACAATTTAATCACCAAGCTAAACAAGTGGAATTATACAAACCGAAACTCGAGTATAGGAATTAAATTACTCAAACAAAAATAATATCTCATTAGAGCATGGAAATTATCTATTATAATCCCTCAATAAATAATGATAATCGATTGAAACAAACGCAATGAATTTATTTCAGTTGATGTTGTTCATCTAAATTACTGGACATTATTTCTTTTGTTTACTTAGTTCAGATAAGAGTTCAATAATGATAGAACATGATTCCGAAAATGCTTTTTCAAATCACGCCTTTTTTAACCCCTCCCCACTCTTTAAAAGAAATTCACGAAACTTCTAAAAAAATTAATTCCCTTCCATTCCTGATCGATTCATTTTTTTTATATTCAAAAGATTCCCCCAATTCATAAATTTGAATCCCTATAAAGCTTCCCCTATACCAGACGTGTAAATCCTCCTAAAACCCACTCCTCGATCATTGAATTGTATTTCTATGATAATATGAAACTATATCCATTTCTCGATCTAACAAATTTAATTTTTTATATTTGCCTGATGTTTAAAAATAAAAAACCTAGAATCGTCAGAGTCAACTATGTAATATTAACCTTTACAAGAGACAATGGAATAAATAAAAAAATTTGAATCATTCTAAACAATTTAATATCAATTGAATTTATTCGATCTCTCCCACATTGTGTTATTATCCTCCCATGGTTGTTTGTATCGTTGTTTGCGTAAATTATTATTGAAAGCATGCTTTCTGCTCGATCTCATAATCATCATACTTTTAGTTGCTTGACTGTTCATTGAATATGATCAACTTGTATGTTGTAATATTTCATATAATCTCATGGTAGACCCGCAACATACTGCATGTAAATTACAGGAGAATGCCTGCAGCCGTACTATAGACGCCAGATTTCGAGAAATATCTTCTAGATGTGATGGAATACTTCGTTACGAGAAATAAAAACTAAATTGGTTCCGGTAACTTATGAGTCGAATGAATGGGAGTTTTATTTCCTCACACTTCTAACTGATCCAAATTTAATATACATCGTGTACTATCAACATTTAACCATTCTTATTAGTTCAATCAATGTTGAGTTGTTGTCAATAATTTCTAATCATTTGGAAGTGTCAGGTAAGATGAGTTACTTACTTTCCTCCGCAGCAGACTTTTCACAATTTCGTACAAACAAATATATTGATTATTACCCTTGTAAACAAATTGTTGCATTTAGTTCATTTCTAAGAGTAAGGCCTCTATTTTCAATAAAAGCTCAAGTCATAAATAAATTTTTGAGCCAGGAATAAATTAAGCTATGTTCTCATCTATTATAACGTGACTTATTCGAGACAGCTGATGGTTTAAACTAAAATTATAGTTGAACTATACTATTGATAATACGGGCCTTATGAAATTAATTTAGTTGGGTGTTCTGAAACATTCAGCCTCACGTTTATGGCCAGGCGTATGCTGAGACGCATACATGCGCACGCACGCAAGCCAGCCAATCACAGCTCTTGTTGAGGACAAGACAAGAGCTGTGATTGGCTGGCTTGCGTGCGTGTGCATTATTGCGTCCCAGCATACGCCTGGCCTATATCTCTTTCCATGAACATGATATGCATAACTGACTGTATTTATGAATTTAATCATTTTGAAACAAAATCTGGTCAATCATGTATCCAAATTCATTTGTAAACACTCTCCAGCGAGGTGTTCGAATTGAACAGTAATATATTTTGCTAAAATACACCAATATTGATAAACAGTATTGTATAATACGATATTTATCGAGCCCATTGTCAATTTCTGTCAATCTCAAACTAAAATATTAAAGCACAGCTGCTGTATTGATTCCTAGCAACTTTACATTAGACTCTAGTATTGGTTCACTCATAGGGTGCCTCTGATAAGCCACATTTATAACTGATGTTCTGATAAGCTAGATGTGTAAGCTCATATCCTACGTCTTTGACTGGACAAATTCAAATTATTAGGCCATGTTGAAAGGTATGAAAAAACAAAACAGACAAGTAAAAATTCAAACATAAATTACGGTAGATAACAGAACATGCTTAAGAAAACATTTATTTCAGCATAATTACTTGATGATGACCTCGAGATCATAATGAGCTAGGTCAAACGTCAGTTTCTCGAGAACTCGAGTTTTATACCAAACTGGAGTTCTCAAGTTACTCGTCGTTTTACATGACATGAGACATAAATTATTCTGACTTCTCTACAGTGACTTAACTCCCATTTTCGTAGGCCTACATCATCATCATGATTTACATGGACATAATTTTTTATTAAGTAGCGTATTGATTTTTCACAAATGGTTATTTGACTTGGCGTATATTAAGCGTTGTGGTCAAGTTGTTATGATTTTCTAATAGTCTCTCATTCGTTATAATCATTAGTTTTAATCAAATTTTGAATTTCCTGGTTTCCCTACCCCCTTCCCTTAAGGCGTATCTAGTGTTTAATTTCTCTGCCAATGAGATACTTTCATTTTAATCTCATCAAACTTTGGCAAAAGATAAATTCTCAACGTAAGTTATGACAGCCTATCAGAGGTTACAATTTAGTGAGCCAATAGGTAGTGGGCCTTTTATCTTTTCATGGAAGGTATTGATTGATTATTCTAGCCTACTGTGGGTTATGTTCAATTTGGTTGAGATTGAAAATAGCATGTCGGCCTTAACAATAAAATATCGTATTTCATACTAATACCCATCATATTAACATTTTCGAGACATGTTTGGCACAATATCAGCAGTTACCACATAAGAGTGGTAAAATTTTGTTAAGAGCTGTTAAATTTTGACAGCATATTGGAAACATTACTTTGGTTACTATAACTTCTATTCATTGTTCACTTTTTGAAATATTTTAGGGTATTCTAACACATGCATTACCGCACGCGTATATCTTGTTATTGATTCATGTCATCCCACAATCTCACTTGATCTAATTATTAATTCAAGCCTTCAAGAGGAGAAATTGAAAAATGGAAATGTTCTCCGATTTTCTGTATGTGGTCACTCCGCATTATTATCTAATTCTTAGTCCTTCTAATCTCTCTGTCCTAAGTATTCCGACATTGCGGAATTTCCAAGAGCCATGAAATATGAGAAGTAATAACTCTCTGTGAGTAATTTCTACTTTGAGAGTTACTTCAATAATACTTTCTTGTTCACAGCGGTTCTTGTACGATTTTCCAATCTGGAGCCTGTTTCATAAAAAATAAAGTTGATTTTAATTTCGTCCAATACAGGCATGAAGCAACACAAATCACAACATATAGGAAAGGGCTCGCTTAGGCCAGTAGGCTGCCAAATGATGAATTTTCACGTTTGACACACTATTCTTTCATGGATACTCAAATCATGGCAACTTTGGTTTAGTTCTCGCAAGCTGAGAAGACTCACCTTACAATACATTTCACATTGTAACGGCGTGTCTTCTCATTTCACATTGTAACGGCGTGTCTTCTCAGCTTTCGCGTAATGTAAGAGACTTCAGTTCTCAAGAAGCCATGACACTCAGACGAGTCGGAAACACTATCATTTTCATAATGTGAGCTCGCGGCTCGTGCCCACAAAACAGGTGAAGTGCCCGTATCTTTCACTATACAGCACTTCACCTGTTTCGTGGGTACGAGCCGCCAGTGAATGAGCCGCCAGTCGCTGAGTATCCGTGATTTGAGGATCTGTGTGAGTAGTGCCTTAAGCTATGACTCCTAAACTTCATAATTTTTTTCCAAGAAGATACACAAGATGATAAATGTATCAAATTCGACAATTAAATTTTAATATCTTGTATCACTATTGAAATTTTCATTTGATTGTTCAATTTGTTACAAAGTATCATTTTGATAAAAAAATTGAATACCAGTATTCAACACACAGCTTTTGCCAGTATCTTCTTGATTTTTTGGAGAAAAACCCCCTGCTTTTGTGAACAATTCTCAAGATTCACGAATGATCAAATCAGTTAATACAATTCAAAAATTTGAATTTTTGACGATGAACAATTCTCAAGATTCACGAATGATCAAGTCAGTTAATACAATTCAAAAATTTGAATTTTTGACGAAAATCAAGAGTCTCTCATCAACCCTCTCCAAAATTAGGACAACACACACTTGAGCTTTGTTTGCACAGTCGGAATTCCTTCAAAAATACACAATATTATACATTTTTGAACAAATCTCCTAGCGTTATTTTTTCCGAGTGTTTTAATATAATATGTTTTGGAGGACGTTTTCTCTGTGTGTTAGCCTATATTTTTTGTATCTGATCGAGTGTTGAAAATCAATTAACTTTGCCTTCAAAATGATTCAATTCGGAATAGATCTTTCTGGTGTTATATTATTTTTGAGTGTTGAAGATCAATCAGTTTATGCATTAAAAATGATTTAATTGAATTTGCGCAGTTGGATGAATACCACGACGACTCGGAGGATGAAGATGAAGAGGATTGTCCGCCATCGCGTCAACGACTAGGTAAGGCTTTCAAGATGGAAGTTATGGACTTCTAGCGACCCAGCCGTCAGGGCGAATGCCGCGTCTAACAGTCGTCAGGATTTTGAAGAAGATGAAGATGAAGAAACAGAAGATCAGCCACTAGAGAATTTGCAACAAGAGGTATCGGTTTAAATCGGACACGACTGTGACGCATCTCGCACACACTAGGCTAAGCTAAAAGTCAACATTTCCATTGCACTTACCAAGTCTTGCACTTCCTCCCCAAATATTTGTCCCAATTCAACCAGGGTACATGTTTTGATATAGCAATCACGAGAGTTTTTTGTGAATGAGTGATGAATATCCATCCGATCACCCTTCTGGAGGGTGCCGTATTCAACTTTCAAGGCTCAAATATGGACAGTATTTTACCACGGAGTTCAATAATCTAATTATTACATGAAAGTCTGGATATCTATTTGGTAGTTGTAAATTGATAATCGACTCAGAAAATTGAGTATTGTAGTAACTGTCTCCCTTCCCCAACCCACATTTTAAACCAACATGAGTTTATATAACTCGCAAACCTTTTAGTTTTACCTTTGATAAATCATTATAAATATTAACAACAATTTTAGAAACACAATCTTTTGCTTAAAATTTCGTGTATGTGTAGCTCTTTACTAGTATAATATTGAATTTCTATTATATTTAACACTTGTATTTTAGTACTGACTTATTGGTATTTAAGTGTTGACAGAAAATACTTATGAAATATATTTACAGTGTTACTCGGCAGCTGAGAATTTCGGAATGTGTTGTTCTTTATATTGAACAGTTTTAACAACAACCATAGTTTTTATTTTAATTTTCAAATAACTTTAAAAAAAACGAAAATCAAAACAGTATGCTATTCAATATCATACAGCAAGGACAAGCTTATGAAGGTGAGACAACATTATTAGTTACTTGGTTACATTCCTCAGGAATTTTAAATCCACAAAATCATTTTCCTCAAAAATTCTAATTCATTTTAAATTAATCATTCAAATTTTAAATTCAAATCATCCTCAATTCGATTTTTCTAATCACTGTTTCACTTTTAAGTGAATATAACTCAATTGAGATGATCAAGTGTGGTCTGTAATAATAATATATAGAGATTAATATTTCAATCGCACTAACAATATTTTCGCTCTATGAAATTCAAGATTGTTTTCTTTTAAAATAAATAAATTTTTTGGCCATTTTTTAGAGAATGAGAATGTATGAGATTTTCAGCTGTCTTGTCTGCAAAGTATTCTATTCGTGAAGTTGATGTTAGAAACTTTCTTTATACTTTTGAATCAGACTATAAGTGGTTTAGAAGTTGTAGATTTCAGTAGTTTCTAAAATGACCATGTCCATGATCGCTTGAATTACGTAATTTTTTGCTAAATCAGATAAATTTCTAAACCAGACAACTCTCCGATTATTCTTACCTTATTGACACTGTATTCAATTCTTGATTATTACCTATCTGGAAAATTGTAAACAACAGTTCTAAAGAAAAGGTAAACAAAGATTCCTTGAGAATTGAGTACCTACCGGTATATAAAAGATTGGAGATGGGATACAACTGATTTCAAATGTCTACTAGGTACACTGTTTGTGAACTTCCATCCTGTTTAATAAGATATTTCAAACTTGCTCGTATTCTACAAGTGTCCTTGCTTTAAGCGAATTTGCTTAAGCAAAATCGTTGAACATAACATTTAATTCGGTTGAACGTAATACTTCTTACAAAGCAGCTGATCAGACTGATGAGAATTTATCGTTGGTTTTAAGAAGATAATACTTCGAGTGGTAATACTGGTATATTGGAAAAATGCTTTCATGAAATTTATCATTACATTTGATCTTTACATAAGGATTTTCAATACTGAAATAAGATTCAGACAAGATACATCAACAAGATTTCTAAATTCACTGGAACTATTTGAAGAACCAATTCCTTGGTCCAAAATTTTCTCATGATACAATCAACCAATTTTTTTCTCATTTCAAGCAGCCATTATGTATCTTTAGAAAGATTTATTTTTAACTTTAGATTAATTAATAATAATAAATATATAATAAATTATTTGATTATTAAACTATGTTTTGAAGTAAAGTTCTAATAAATCATGGAATTCAGAAAAAATTACACTCTTCTCACAGCACTATTTTCTTTTTGGAAATTTACCAATGATTTGTAATAATTATTCTTTTTCGTTTAATTTATATATCACATACCTGTATTCATCGATTTTATTTTACTGATTCATGTACCGTGCATACTTATAGGAATAGGCTATATGAAAAAATCAGTCCAATCCTGTTTTTCGTGAATAAAAAAATTGCAACAACTTCATACAAGGACCATGTTCCAGACCTATAATAATATTAATGTCTTCACCTAATATTAAAAATTATTTTATGAAACCTTTAAAAGTAGTAACATCTTCTTTAGTCCTACAGCGTTATATTGAATTCAAAATTCCTATAGGATACTCACCAAGTAACATCACTCCCAGTAATATCTTCTTAATAGACCAACTGAACAATAGATCAATCACGCATTTTACGCGGGATGTGATTTTATTGATATTACAAACGAAAATTGATAGACTATGCACGTTGATGTTTTTAATAATTTAGTAATATATGACAGAGTCTCGAAAGAAATGTTGTTGATTAGTTTGTAAATGATTAAAGTAGTGGTCTTAATATTGAAGCGTTTGTTAGAAGTTTAAGGACACACATGAAATACAATTTTATCGACTTTCATGTCCACCCATTCCAACGAATTGAAAAAAAAAAGAATTTCTACCTTCCATATTTAACAAAATTGAAAACCTCAATATTTTTTTCTATTCGAAAAAATAGATCTACAATTTTCATTGAAGAAGAATAATTTATCTAATAATTTACTCTAAGCTACTATTTTTCATTTTCTATGGATGTGTGAAGAAAATATCCCCATCAAGTATCTAATCAAAATATTTTTTTAAAGAAAGAATTGTGGAAGATGAAGTTCTGAATGTTGATGAGTTCGCATCAGAATGAATTACTGTAGTATTGAAACTGACATCAATATGTATTTCAAGTGTATCCATGAACGTTTAACTAATAAATATTGTACCTATATTGTTTGTTAGAATAAATGTTTAGATGTCATTTTCCAGCACCTGAGCTGTGATCGCTCAGTGTTATAATAGCCTCTTGTGTAACAACTCAAGATTTATATTAGACTATGTGTAATTAACTAAGACATCGACTGTATATATGTGTGTGTGATTTTGTCTGCTAATTTATTCATTTATAGGTTTCTCTGAAAATACATATATTTTACTTTTTCCACATAGATTATATTTATTGCTCTATACATGCACAGGACTTCCAATTTTCAGCTGAGAAACAATTTTCAGTTTTCTGAATTTCTCACTACCAAGCACAATAATAATTATTAATCGTTGAATCTCAAAAATAGCATAGCCTATCATGTAAGTTATTTTTTCATATTTTGAGTAAGTTACTGTATCATTCCTCTTCATTATTTATTTCCTGTCTATTCAAATACAAACAATTTAAAATGAGATCCATATAGATCTCATATTGAAAAAAATACTATTTTTTTAGAATTTTTGCTAAATCACAAAAAATAATCCTAGCATAGGGCCGTATCCCTAGGCTTGAGTACTGGTGATCAATTATTATTATTTTCAAGTGCTTGGATTTGTTTTTGTTATGTACCTGATTATCTAAAAAGTTTTCGTGGGCTCTATCAGTTATCGTGAGGTTCCAAAGTCATGACAGTGAGGATGGTGCACTATCGTAAACTTGATTAGATTTCAATCTATAAATTCATTGAAATTCAACATCTACTCTAATTGTCGGTATTTATGAATAACTTACTCTTACAATACACAAGACTTCTTATTCCATAGCATATGGATCTCTATGATCGAATTGAAATGAATGAATTTTTGATGAGTAATTAATTGGACGCTAATAATGTTTAATTTTTAATCAATTTCTTTCAAATGAATAGAAAAATACATTTCTGTTGGATTTCATTTTTATTTTTGCTTGACCAACAGACACACTCACACACATGATATACAGAGTTGAATATGTTGTAAAACTAAGAATGACATACTTATTTATTATAGGGTTATTGATGAGAGAGTTTTCAAATACGAGAAGATCATCAATCGAAATTTCCCTTCCATGCTACTGAAGAAAGGAAATTTAACGTACATAAAAAATGTTGATAGATTTTAATCAAATGAATGTTATTTAACCTGAGTAATATTTTCTCAGTAAAATATTATGTAAGTGATACTTCATAATTGATAGTATTAGTTTTATTATTCTGTACAACTCATAGTGCTATATATGGGTAGCCAGTTACTTATTAGAAGATATTTAGATTTTATCCAGCCGAAATAGAGAACTAAACGGTATGTATTATGTAAATTATGAGCGTTCCAAATGCTTGTATATATAGTTTCAATTAAATGAATTGTTTCATTGATTATCTTAGTTGGGTAGTTATAGATGGAAATCTAGGTGTACTGGTGTAAGATATAAATGTAAAAATCTGAATTCTAGGATTAATGGTGGTATTCTTAAAATGATTATTGATTAAGTATTAATAAATTATTGTACTCTGTGATTCCTTCTTCTTTATCACATATGTTGTTTCAAATTATCCAATTTTGATTGATCAATTTATTAAAATATTTGCTGTTTCTCTTCAATTTTCAATTATGAATAAGCGAGTCTGTAGATCTGAAGAAAAAATTATGGTGTTGACAGTTAGGTGGGAAGTACATAGATCTCTTGTTAATCACACTTCAAGACTTAAAATGGTTTAACAGGTGGGAGATCTGGGTGGAGCGTTAAAAATATTTATAAAAAATTTTGGCTTTTAAATCTTGAAAATATCATCATATCCATATTCATACAAAATTATGAAATTCTGCATTAATGTTAGACTTCATGGGAGAAAATGACATGTACCATACACAATCACAAGCTATAAAAAATTTAATACATACACGATTTTGAATATCAACTATTACTGATTCAACTTAGGCTGTTTGACTTTTTTTATAAACTTGGTTCAGCTCAAGAAATCCTTAGTTTTTTGATTGGATTGGAGATACGCAATCTCACAAATATAATGTTATACAATCTCACAAATATTATGTTAACCAATGTTTTTTAATTCATCCCTTTATTACATCAATATTACATAATTATAAAAATTCGACAACAATTTGATGAATGGTACGTTTTTTCCAAGTTAAGGATTCATTATGTCATATTATGTATGCAGTTAATTGATTCTGAGATGCAGAATTTCAAACACATTTTTAAACAGATGAATCAATGAAATTTGATTATTGTGATCATTAAGAATAGACTGTAGAAAATTGTTGAGTTGCAATAATATGCCCAAAATATTTCGCCAAATATTCCTCGTCTCTAACACATCTACCTTAAACATAATAGCCTTGTTTGTTGTGATTTTGGCAGTGTCAAGTTCCTTGCAGCTATCACTTACATTATTTATTTTCTCAAGACTTTATTATCTGCTACATTGATGTTCCTTTAGTCAGCACATTCATGATGTTAAAAATATTTTATTTTCGAAACGAATAGCTTGAATGATAAAAAAATTGTATAGTACTTCACAATTGTATTGCAATGCTACTCCCATCGATGATTGATTGTAAGCTAGTGTTCATTGTGAGATTAGAGTCGTTGGATTAGGTCAGTTACGTTAGAAACTATAATAATAAATTATATATAGTGAAAGTGAATACTGTAATACTAAAAGAGAAACTATTTTTAGTGACATATTTTTGAAAGATGTTTTAATTTTTCTAGGCCAAAGAGGATATTTGACTCTTGTAAATAGATGGTTCGTGAAAACTTATGGTGGGGCATGTATAATGTTCAGAGAAACATTGATGGATTATTAAGAATCACTATAATTGAAAATATTCAATATCGAACAGATATTTCGATTGTGACATCCATGGTTACCTTTATTAGTTACTCAATATTACAATAAATTCTCAAAGAGAATATTGTTAAGTATGGAAAACATCTTTCTAAAAGGAAGTAGAATTAAATATAAAATATAGATTCTATGAAAATTATTTTTGGTGATATTATGTCTAATCAGACAAATTGTTTCAAATGTGTACTTAGAATGAAAGTCATATGTTATTGTTAGAATTTTTTTATAATTCAATTCGAAATAGGATAAAATAGCCTTTTCAAATAAATTGTTTTCATCATTATTTGGAATTATAAATATGACTCAGATGAAGCTGATTTGGTAAAATTGATCCAATAAATCATCAACCCTCTCGTTACCCACGCACAAGCCTGAAAGTCATGTTGGCATCACCCTCAGAAAAATTTCGATTGATATTTTTGTAGTAACCTACAAAGGAACTCATTCTTATTTGTATTAAAATCAAACTTATCATACTCCTTTTATTGTGCGGTAGTGTACATTTAATACACTTTGAATTGCATTAATTTTCATCTAAATCAATCAATGTTCAAGAATATCTCAACTATAAAATCTGTTTGAAAAATTAAATCTATCAATAATTTAACTTCACAGATTCAAGCTCGGTGCAATTCTCTTATTATCTTCCCCTACAGTCATATTGATATGATTTTTGCAAATTCAAAGTCACAAATTATTCAATATTTGAGTTATGGAAATCTTCTAATGACAGTTACCCATAATAATTAACTATGAGAATAGAAATTCTTGGAAATAAATCAAAGTGATTTTCACTCCAAAAGATGTAAAAATTTTATGTCTACTTCCAAATCTCATCAAATACTTGTAAACTTCAATCATTCCATTACAGCTCTGCATTTTCCCTTTGTTCATGTTCTTCTTCTGAGGAATAGCCATTTCAGAAGGGTTTTAATGTTATTTGAGAACTAGTCATTCCTATACTGGTGTTTTATCTCATGAATTGAATTTATATTATACACAATTTCATTCATACTACAAAATTGAATTTATGAGTTTAGTGAGAAGTGATGAATATTATTATATTTTCCATCACTCTTTCTACTAATAATGAAAATCAATAGGTATTTGGAATGATTTAGCACCAAAAAAGTGCCAAAACTGGTGTTATGTAGTTTTATCAATGATAATAATTATTTGAAATATTTTAATAGAATAGAGTGTTTTAAAAACCATTGTAGCCTATTTCAAATTTCACAACTTTTCATAGAGAAATAATTTTTTTTTATGAATAACTATTCTTGAAAAGCTATTTTGGAATAGAAGAGTGACCAAATTACACTTCGTTGTAGGTGATATAGTGTTCATTGCTATTTTTGTCCGAGATAAACCCCTGAAGAATAGTCTTAGAATTTGGCAATTTATCAGATCGATGAGCGTTGATGGAAAATTGTTATCAACTTGATCTTCGTTTCACATGAAGAGGAAAGAATGTATGTATTATAGAAAAATTCGCTTGATGACCAGAAAATAGTAAACATACCAAGATCATACTTTGACGTCTTCTTGAATCGTAGCAGTAATTTTAGTAAATTTGTCTTTTTCTATCGTGTGCATGAACACAAGATAGATTTGAACTGTTTATGAACACCTTTTTAAATAATAAAAATGTAATATGGCACCAAATTTATTCATACTACTGTAATATCTATCTGTTCTAATAGTTAACATAAAACTCTATGTCAGACGATACTTTGTGATAATTTTTTTCAATAAATCATTATATGTTTATATTTATATCATCACTACTGAATTTTCGATCATTCAATGTTGTATTACATTATAATTACTGTTTAAAAGAAATTGTAATTGTATAGACAGTGGAATCAGCTTTTCTGAAGACTGATTACAGTTCTCTTACAAATATCTACTAACAATAGTTTTTATCATTTATAATTGCAAAACATGTATTGAAATAAAAAATTCAAGTACTGAGCATTTCCAAACTCAGGTTTCGAATCTGATGGCAAGTTAGTGAACGTTCTGCTAGATTGGTAACAGTATATTTGTTTTATTATTATTTATCATATTTAAATTTCATTTTTGTACTGGTTGGAGACACAAGTTACTTGAAAATTGTATTGAAAAGACGAAAATTTATGTGAATTCTGTATGTCTGAGAAGAAAGAAGGATGTCATTTGTTTAAATAATGACAATAAATAATGTTAATGAATAGTTATAATATGATATATTTGCTATTAAATGATAAGTTGTTAATCTTATAAGGCTGTGTGTTAGTTATACAGAGTGTGTGGTTCAAAACTTTAGGGTCAAACTTAAGGAGCTGGGTTTAATTTAATGGAGAAGGAATATTATCGTTATTATAATCTACATAAATGTATGATCCTCCTTTATTTTCTGACTGTCCACTTATAACTCTACTTATTAAGATGTGTATGGTTTGGGAGGTTTTAAAGGAGCTATTAAAATATTACTGGAATAGGTTGATGTGAATGAATATATATCTGAAAATATATTGTGTGTTTCATCTGTCTTCCATTTTATTTCATTCCATACAAAACAAGGTATTCAAGGTAAGCTATAAAACTTGCTTGATTTTTTATTTAATATTTAAAACTATTCTTCCATGAAACCCATGAAAGAAAAAGGAACCACTCACTTTTTACTCATTTGACTCATGGTTAACAAATAGTAAATTGCTACTGTTAACCTTGATTTGTTGGCAATATATTTATCCAGCATAAAATCTGTAACCTATCGAAAAAATCTGTAACTATGTCGAGATTTCATCTTGATTACTTGAAGATTCTTAGAAAATAATTCAATTTACTTCCAGATAAAAATAATATGAAGGATTTATTTTCAAATTTCAAATTCAAAAAAGGAATTTTTCATAAAAGGAACCCCCCCCCCCTAAAAAGACTACTCGTCTGTGAATAGGGAGGATGTGACTGAGACCACAGAAAATGATTTAATACATGAAATACATGCATCTGAATACATGAATGTATCTTGATACATGCTGAAATAAATATTCTCTTCCACAACTAATCGAATTATTCGAGTTTTCAAGAATGAGCCAGAATCTAGAAAAACCCCAAAATACTTACAATAATGCAATCAATTTAACATATAATTGGATATCAAATACAACATGTATTATTTTTAAATTTGACTTGCAGAGTGAATAAAATATTCGTGATAAAAGAATGATCGTTGTATGATCATGAATTGCAAATAAGAAAAATCTAGTTTTTATTTCATCCAAAAATTTTGTATATTTAAAGTTCCATGAGAAACAAACGTTGAATCATCATAAAATCGTAGAGAGAGTAATAAGCTATGATGAAATTAGTTGGAATGGAAGAAATCTCCCTTGGAACTACTCTGTTGCTCTATACTAAAGAGATTACAAAAAAGTCAAGTATCGAAAAATGCGTCGAAAATTCCGAAATGTTCATCACATTACATTTATAATTGATTTTTATGAGTTATAAATTGAATCCATTCAGGTAAGCCATTTCTTTGCTTCAATGGCAAGTGGAAAATTTGTGTATATGCTTTGTGATAGCTATGGGCTCTCTGAAACGTTCAATTTCCTTGAAAAGCGAACGCATGAATTCACGTTCACTCACCATATTCAATAATAAGTTTCCCATATCATTTCTTCCCTATCTGACTTTCAAAACACTTCATTGGTATCAAATGTTCAAATAATATTTCTTCATATTATTATCAAACCCGTTCCTTAAGTTTGACCAATTCTTTGATCACACTCTGTATAACATGAACCTTGAATCAAGGTGCGTCAAGGTTGTTTATGGAGTGTCTCACATTTATTATACATTTTTTACTATTTTTCTTGTCAATCAGACATTTTTTGCAAAATTTTATCTGAATTACCATATTTTCCAGACTGGATGTTTTCAGTTTGGTTAACTCAAACAAGTTTGATTCTTATTTATAGTTCACTTGTATGTTTCAACAATAAGTTCAATTCAATTGGAAATACTTATTTCTACATTATAAATCTTTTTCAAAAACATTCATTTGAAATTATTATTTCTTATCTGATTTTAATACATCAGTAATAGGATATCAATGAAATCTTGTGAGACACTCTAAACATAAGTTGAACAGTACATCATTATCCAAGACAGAGAAATGCTACAATTATTACCACTAAAATATGTATGTGTATATAGTATGTAAAAATATGAAGGTTGAATAGACTATTATTGAAGAAATTAATGTTCACGGTGTTTTATTTATTCATTCCTACCCAAAAATCTTTTCAGCAGAATACCATAAGTCTCAATCAAGTGAGTATGAGTTCAATTTGATTGAAATTATTTGTTCGAAAGCTGAGCTCTCACAATTGGTGCAATTAAGTAAGTATGAGTTTAATTTGATCAGAACAATGTTTTAAAAGTTTTTATCTACGGGCGTATAGAAAAGTTCCTGTTTCAGTTTTACAATCTAAATCGAAATGGCTATCATTTCAAAACGGAATTTTAGGACTGTATTGTAAAACTCTCATTACGATACAGTTGTCACTTTATGACACTGTTCCAGAATTCATTCCGTGTTCTATTTGACCATTTCGCAACGGGCTGATAAATAAACAACCGACACAGTGGTCTAATCTTCTAACCTAAAAACTTTGACAAGTGATAATACTTTCATCTTACCGGTATGTGTTCATCAATATTTCAGTTTACGTATTTGAATAGTCTAAAGTTTAGATAGTTTAATATATCTTGAAGTTTATAGTATCTCAACTTCTATTATAAATTACTTAATAACTTGTCTCAAAGGATGACATTGGGAATGAAAGTCTTCAACTCCAGAAGGCAAATTAGCTATATACGGTATGTAGAATGTTTTTATTGTTAACTTGGGCTATTGTTAAATTTATTCGAGACTCAAGAACCCAGGAAGATTGATTACCTAGAGCTTTTCAATACAAGAGATAAATTATACGAAAACTATAATAAAAAATCAGTAATACTGAGCTATCAGATAATCAAATTCGCCTGAACTAAGATAACATGAAATTCTGTTTACGGTAACAAGAAATTTCTGGATTTTAGTCTCATATAAAATAATTAACTGATGAAAAATGGTCTCAATGTTATAATATCCATTTTTCACATTTATTTGTATTATAAGTGGTCATTAAAGATTACATCTCTAATAAACGTTACATGAATGTCTTCACTTATCATATGTTTCCAAATAACTTACACATTTTAAATATAATATAAAAAATTATGTTTTCAAATATTTACTGAAAACTATCAAGTGTGTGGGTTTGGGGGAATATGTTTATAAATGGCTTATTGCAACTGATTTGAAAATATTTTGACTATATCAGTCAGATTGTATTACAGTAGGCCTACTCTCCAATATTCTGTAGCCTACCACCTGTGTACTATAGAAAATTCAAAATCATAGACATAATAGAAATATAATTCAATGGATATGGATATACAACCGTTCAAAAAATGCTGATCAGCTCGGTGCTGGCTTAATAAATCATACCTACCAATGCAGTCAGATCAGATAACAAAGTTACTGAAATACTGAATAACAAAGAAGTTTCTAAAACAAGAGTAACTTACTCAATATTCCATCGAAATCGTCAGTATTATTTATTCTTCATACTCAACTTGATTTGTATGAAACCTTTCACTTGTAATTCTCCTCATATTAAATATTTAGATATTTTTCTGTCTAGAACATAGAAAAAGGAAAAGTGTAGATAATGATGAACAACAATAAAATAGGAAGGTTTATTAACAACAATGGTACTAAGGACATCACCTTTTTAAAAATTAGTTGAAGATCACATTCGTTAATAGTCTTAGTTTCCAATCAATTGAATACAGAAAGTAATAATAGAATTTAAACTAAGCGAATTGGTTTGAATCATGTTAATATTTACAGATCACCTAAGAACGATTAGAATTAAATATACATTATTGATGACTTAAGTTCTACAAAGAAGACGTTAGATATGACTTTGTTGTTTACCCCCTGGAGAATCCTAATTATTGGTAATCAGCAATGACTCTAGCACATTAATTCTGATTTTCATAAAACAAAAAATAAGCTCGCCCTCTGCTTCTATTTCTTGAAAATTTTCTGGCCTTGAATTTTCCATCTTTTATCTTTTCTCAATGCTCCTCGCGTATTTACCGGTTCATTGGCACATTCCCACATAACTATAGTTTGATTTTCCAAGTTTCATAGTTTAACCATATTTTCCAAAAACTGTAGGTCTACCATTCATTAGTACTTCACATGCCGTATTTAGTCTATACTCTATAATAGACTCATCCTCTTGGATAGTATAAACTATTCCATCCGTTCAAAAAAGTTTTCAAAAAATATTCTCTTGAGAGTCTCCTCAAGCATTTGTTTTCGTTTTTACACTGTAGACCTACTAGTACTTTCCTATCTGGATCTACTATTCTATCGGATCAAAATCTTTCCATATCTTTACAGCATGGGAACGCACAATTCGTTATAAATGTAGAAACCACAATATCCTACTGACTTGCTACCAATTACAGGAATCCACTATATGCTACGATGAGAGTGGCCTACTTGCAGTGATGACACTATTACTCACCTCACAGAGTCTACTCATTGTTACTAGCCCCTGGGCCACTCGTACGATACATTTTCAGGCTGTAAGCCTACTATAAAACTTTGCCTTCTGTTTCAAATATTGTTTCCCCTTCAGAAGGTCAACTATTCTATCGATTCAAAAATTACCCACATATTTCACCGACTGCGTTTAATTCTTTACTTTCCCCTAAACCATCCGGACGATAACTTACTACTTCTTGGCACGGATTTCGATCTAGCCAGATCCGTTTCCGACCCGTGTGTGTCTTTTCTCCTCCGGTGATTTGTCGTACTATTATCGCTGACTCCGGTGCTTCTCGATTCATCGGAACCTCGGCGATCCGACCGGGAATCACGTCCGGATTCCCCGGCAGATGATAGCGGTCTTCTTTTGCTCTCCTGTTGCTGGAGTCTGGTTAGTGTGCGGTTGTTGATTTTAATGGGGGCGCGCGGTGGTTTTCCTGCGTCGTTGTAATTCACCTGTTTGTAAAAAAAATTAAATTAAAATTCTATAATTTTTTGGTATTATCCACGCGTTCGACAGAAGTACATATACTGTATTTCATATATCAAATTAAAAATTACAGTACCGGTACACTTGGATTATTGTTTTAACACATCATATTTTTTCGGTGTGAACATGTTTCGTGGTCATTATTAGCACACCGAATCGTTTGTTCTAGCACATCATATTCCGGTTTTTATTTATGTAAAGAGTCATTTGTTTCAGCACATATTATTTTGGTTTTTATTTGTGTGAAAAGTTATTTTAAAATTCATTGAACTTGAGAATGAGTCTGTCACCAGATGTCTGATGACACCTGAAAACATGTTGAGCTAGTACAAATAGGCCTAGCGAAATCTGAGGGTACTGTGATTTTCAATTTTTATTTACAATTATGAGTAGCCATAAACAGCATGTTTATTGCAGAGAGATGTTATTTTTGAAATATTATTGAAATTAAATTTTATGAAATATTCTTTAAACAATATCTGGGAAAGATTGCTGCATAGAAAGCACAGCATACATAAACTAAATGAGAGTGCTTGGGTGATCACCTTGCTTTATACTTATACCTATCAAATCAATATCATAATTAATCAATGAGCAACAACAAATAATCACTGAGAAACAATACTGTATAAGTTATTATAATCCACGGTGTATCAAATATAAACAGATCAGGAGTCCATTAATAATTATTACATTATACAAGATAAAAATCTTTGTAACAAACATCCAACAAAAATAACTTCCAAGTAGTAAACTCTGTCAATATAAAATCATGTGCTGTGGTGATTGAAAATAGAATAATAATGCATGTGATTCTTAGTTTTTTGTCAAACATTGAAGTGTTTATGAAAAATACAGTGCATTACAGGGAAATACTCAATGGTGCTCAACTTTCAAGTAATAACGTCACTCTCGGCGATCAATAGCTTGCTAGATTGAAATTTATTCAATTTTTGAGGGTGATATTGCTAGAAACTTTTAACTATCATGCTTTTTATCGCCGAGTGTGACATAAAAGGCGAGCATGAAAAAAAATCATGCTCTCTATGATCTAGTGCCCCAAACTCTGGTTCGGAATTGTTGTGGATGAATGTATTCATGCTTTTGTGCAGGTGTGCAGGAGTTGTGCATCCCACCTTATCAAGTGCACCAAGTGAATCTATTTCACTTTTTTATTCAAGATTCGTTCAAAATACCTCACCTTACTATTTTCTGAATAATCATCTTATCCTTGTTTTTATAGCTATCTTTCAATATGACATTTACATCCGGATAGAAAAATCCGTTTTCAGGAAGTTCCTGGAATGATGATGAAAGTTTTTAAGCCGTTCATGAAAATTGATTTTGGAAAATCTGTTTTCAACGGAAGAAGTTAGAAAACATAGAATGGAACATTGTAATGATAGACAATATGCAGAAATAGATAGACCTTAACTTATACCTTATAATAGAAATAAGACTATTTTTCAACTGTCCTCCAGAAAGCTATTCAAATATAAGTAATTTTAACATTCATGTATTTATACATTCAAATAAAATCAACAAGTTCAGAGTAATCAGATATTGGTTTGTATTCACAAAGTAAGCATTGTAAGCGGTTGCTCTAGAACACCGAGTCCATTATAGCATTATAGCAAACGCCAAGGGAAGAGAATGATTGCTGTCCACTGTATTTTTTATTGAGAAACTGAGCTTTCTCAGTACAGTCGAGCGGTCTGCGAGAGCATATCGAGTCAAGCGCGACTTTGACTAGAGCATTTCGCTCTCAGACCGTACTGAGAAGACAGTCGTTTGCAACAAGCTTTTTTCAGTTTTAACCCTCAGTCCAACTAATTTATCTGTTCACAAAAACTTGAGTGTTAGAAACTGTTCTCGGGAAATTGAAAATTAGTGTTAGAGAGGACCTGCGAGTCCAAACTTCGCCCTGTATTAAAAAACAAATAAAATAGTCAATGCGGTTTCTCTAGCGTAAAGCCCTTAAAAACGCTTTTCAATTAATCAAATCATTAGGCCTAATGTTTTTCTTTAATCGTTTCTTCTCATTGTCAGTGGGAACAGCAGTATGCTAAAAACGAATGTGAGCCACGTGACTCTCTAACAACAATCACACAATTGCACAGAAATCATTTATGTAGATTTCTACAAACAGATATGCAAATCAAGTATACTGCTATTTGTCATTGGATTTTCAGATTGCAATTTCAGTACTTTAGAGACTCTCTGGTCTACTCGATTAGTGTTTACAATTATTATCTCTCATTGTATCTCGTATTTTATAGTCGGTATTGTCGTAGAAAATTTTTCTGTGTGAGGTAAAAAAATTATGAATTAGAAGTTGACCTGAAAAAAAATCTGAAAACATTCTTTACTAGTCAATTCCAGATTTATACTTCATCAATAATGTAGTGCAGCAGTTTTCAACCTGGGGTGAACAAAGATTTTTACTTACCTCAAGATTTTTATATTTTTAATCCCCATAAAAATTTTGTGTACACCCAATTTTGTGACCCCCTTGGGGGTAGGGGGTTCCCCCTTGAGTACCACCCACCCTCAAGGGGGTTACGGAAAAAATATCATGGGGTACGCGTCATGGTACCAAATGTTGAAAAAATGCACCATCAGCATCATCCTCATTTTCTTTCATTCTATCATCAAGGTATAAGTATCACAATCTAAATCCAGTATCTAGTATCTAATGCAATTTCATCCTCATCTCTTTTCATCTTACTATCAAGCAATAATTGGATCTAATCCATGTCAACTTTTCACAAATAACTTACGGCTAATAAATGCTATAATGCAAGAAATCGAAGTTCGCAATGGAGCTGATATTACTCATAAAAAGTTTTCTGATCTTAGTTCACATAATATTTTAATAACCATTTTCTGAATGTCATCCTACTGTGGCATGTACTGAAGGGCGTCTAGAAATATTATTGGGGCCCAGGAATTGAACAAACATCAAATTAATTTTCATCGCATCACTAGCAGTCTGTGTAACACCAAAACAGAGTGAATATAAGACGCTCAATTATTCATTTATAGTGATTTAGGGAAAAATTAATAGATAAATTCAATGATTTTACTTATCCTTATGTGAGATATTTACTAATAATTCATAATGTCTGTGATAATATTGCATCAGATATTATGTACTAATGAAGAAGAAATTCCTTTTTGGTACCTACCGTGTATTTCTATTTCGTTCACGGGGTTATTGGTGATTCCAATTTAACAGAGCCCCCCCCCCCCCACTAACACAATGAAACTCCTCAACCTTATAATATTAAAAGGGGAAACTTCCCTTCTATTACTTCAACTGTTTCATTATTTCGTATGAAACATCACATACAATTGAATCTGAAAACGGGAGAGAGATTAGTCTGTTCAAGCAAAGAAGACATTCTAGCAAGATAGGAAAATGACTCCAGCTCGGTCAATATTGGTTCAAAAATTATAAATTTGGTCTCAAATTGTAGAGCAGAATGTTTCCTACAATTTGAGACCAAATTATTCATTATTTAATTAGTATTCACTAACCACATTGATAATTCTTGAACAAATATTGATCAAGCTGTAGTCATTTTCTCATCTTGCCAGAATATCTTCTTTGCTTGGACAGACTATAGTAATGACTATTTTTCTTCCAAATTATTATATGATTTCATGTATGTATCAAACGATGGAATAAATTGATTTATAAAGAATTCACCTCAATTCCATCGCGAGGATGTCTGGGTCTCCAAGGTGCCAGAACAGAGATGGACCTGGAAAGAGTTCTCTTATGCGGCACAAAGGTGGAGTCCGTCTTATTCGATGAAAGCTCTTCTCTGCTCATCGATCTGCGGCCGCCTGTTATCTGTAAACGATGCAGCTTCCTTGAACCTGGAATATCGCCGACTGGAAACAATAATTATAAAATGAATTTAATTAAATTCACTATAAATGAATAAAAATATGAGAACAGAGATAAAAGTAATATCAATTCATTAAGATTATATTGTTGTTGAATTATTATGAAATGGAAGATATAAATTATTAAGATATGGTGGTTCCTCTACATTTTTTTTATTCATTATCTTCATAGAATTATTAATAAATAGGAATTAAGTTGTGAATGTGAGTGGATCGAAACGTTCCTGTATACTATTTAATAGAGATAGGAAAATAATCTTGCGTCTATTTCTACATGGGAAGGCAGAGTTAAGGCGCAGCTGACCCTCTCTTACAAATAAATTTCAAATATGGACATGTGAAAACTGATTCCGGTAGAAGTAAAACTAATGAAGCTTAATATTAATAATATTTTTTAAAGTAGGTGTGAGTGGAATGTGTTTATTTGAATGGTAAAAACGATAGGATATCTGCAATACAGAATAATTTTCAAATAAAAAAGATGAATTATAAAAAATATAGAGGTCTCTCTTTAATTTTTCCTCATTTATTATTCTTATTAAAATTGTTTTCCAATCATCTGTAAGATTACATCAATTGAATCACTCCTAGCAAGCTGCTGAAGACAAATTGTGATTTTAAATTTCTTTATATAGAAGAGAAATATATTTTATAATATTACCCAATATATTTTTTTATATATTCTCTTGAAGACTGAATAATGAAGTATGAGACAATATTCAGTACTGGAATGAAATAGACAAAGCAGCTTAATGTAAGATAGAAGACTAATAATAGATTGCTGGGAAGTCGCTCAAATCCAATTGTGTTGTACAAATATTTTACTACCTTCCTCACAAATTATTGTTTGGTCGACCTTGTTTTATTGTTTATACAATTTTGTTTAATTGTTCCATAAACCTTGAAAACTTACCCGTTGCTGCATGCAAATAAACCACGCTTTTCTGTGAGTGTCCACTGTCTTCCTCTAGTGTACTCTCAGCCGAGCTGTCCAAAGATGATCTCAATCTTGACGAAGTTCTGTGTGAAGGAACCTGGAAAAGAAGTTCAATGTGGTCTTTCCAAGCAAAGAAGGCCCTCTGACAAGATGGGAAATTTACTCAAGCTCAGTCAATATTGGTTCAAAAATGAAAAATTCAGTCTCAAATCGTAGGGAACAATTTGATCTAGCCCTACTATTAAGACCACATAATTCTTGAACAAATATTGACCAAGCTGGAGTCATTTTCCCATCTTGCCAGAGAGTCTTCTTTGCTTGGACAGACTATGAAGATGATTATTTTTCAGTTGCAATCTCTCATCAAGTAGTTCACACAATTATTTGCTTTAATGCATAGCCTGCAACAATGTACATAACGAACAGTTATGTAATTCATGTTAGTAATTCAACTGAGAATAGATGATGTAGTTCTGCTGAATTCGAACTCTTATGAAATTGGAAATTTAATATAACTGTAGCTAACGCCACAGAGTGAGGCGATTGGCGAATGACTGTTATCAATTCTCTACTCTGTCAGGACAGTCTGCGAGAGAAAATACTATCACTCCTATCAGTATCTAGTTACTCCTTGTACGCTGAAGATGTAGCTCAGTGCCACAAAACGCGTTCTTCAAGCAACAAAATCGTGAGTACTATTGTTAAAGTGAGAGTTATTGTAGTATGTATTAAGTTATAAGTTGATTACCCTCAACACTTCAAGTAGACTGAAGAGAAAATTAATAAGAAATAGAATACTAATTCAACTCTATTAGTACTACAAGTACTAATAGATGAAGATGTGGTTCAGTGCCACAAAACGCGTTCGACAAGCAACAAAATCGAAACAACAGAATACAGAAGCAACAGAATAGACTGAAAATTATCCTGTTGGTTATATAAATTTATTTATTGTTTTACTTGTACTGAATTTAACAAGTGTAAGGTTAAGTGTGAGAGAGGACCTATGAGTCCTAACTTCGCCTTGTAAAAAGTCAATAAATGAATAAAATCGTGAGTACTATTGTTAAAATTAGAGTTATTAACGTATTCATCAAGTTATAAGTTGATTATCATCAACAGTACAACTAGGATGAAGACAAAATAAGAAAAAAATACTAATTCAGCTATATTATTTCGCTCTCGAAGACAGCTTCAGACTGTCCTGACAGAGCTGATAATTGATAATAGTCATTCGCCAACCGCCTAATCTCGTGGCATCAGCTATACTAATGATTGATAATGAAATAAAATTTGGAGAATTTTTACAGAAAGATGGAGTTTATGGTACAGTATCACTTGGTAACATTGGAATTACTATACCAGCACAATATTTATAGCGTTTTAGAAGATTAGATTTCAACTATTCATTTCATTTCTATTAATATTTATTAATATAATATCACTAATAATTTCATACGTTACTAATTTAATACATATTTCATGGTGGCGTAATCGCATTGCATTCCATGAAGTTTCTGAAAAATTAGAGATTACTTCTTAGTGGGTGATTTTAAACTTGAGTATCATGCCTCTATGATATCATTTTTAGAGTATACATTAGAGTATCACGCCTATATGATATTAACTTTAGTGTAAACTTTTGAATATCATGCCTTACCTGCAAATGAGATGTGTTCAAAGATGGATAACTACCACTGTCACTCTCACCAAAGAATCGCAAATTCTTTTGGCTTGTGCTATTGGCTCTTGAGACTGGTCTATGCTTTCTATCCACTGTGTCCTCCCCAGACATTAGAGAATGGGACGTCTGTAAGGCAAACAACAAAAGTTTCAACACAAATTCTAGCAAAAACAACTATCATTTCGAAATGCCTGCTGAATGAATTATTAATTGATGAATAAGATTATTTTATACGTGTTCAATGGTCATTAAATTATTGAATGTTAGTTTTGTTTCACTTTATAAACTGTTTTGTCATAAATCTATACATATAATAAAAGCGGAATGGCACTCATGCATTCATTCATTCATCAGCAGAACTAGAAATCTATCTACCGAATGCGTTCAAATTTGGCAGGCATGTCCAGTTGGACTACAAGACTCGCACTAAGAACGGATTTTCGAAACTTCCTAAGGATACGCCCAATAATAAAGTTTTTCTATAGTTTTTCGGTGTTTTCCTAAGTTTTTCGAAAACCAATCGGCGGAAAATGTTGAAACTTGGTGGACAGGTTCAGATTAGGTCTAGAAATGTGTTGAAATGATTACGCCAGTAATCAGGTTTTTAAAAGTTGAAGATGCATCGAGGGTTGCATATCTCACGCCTCAGCCAATTAATCTATATTTTCAATAAACTTTCATGTCATGTATATATTTTCATGCCATGTTCGGTTGGATCTTAAGACACAAAGTGCACGACAAATTAAGAACAGATTTTTTAAATTTCTCAAGAATGTGCCTTGCATTATTTAAGTTTTTTCTGCTTCTCTCCAGCTTTTTTCGAGAACCAATCGGCAGAAAATGTAGAAATCTGGTAGACAGGTACAGATTTAGATTGTTCAAAGAGTCTTTATAATGATATTAAAAGATAAAATTTTAATTAATATTATTATTAAAACTAGAAAAATAAACTCATTTTACCTTTTGTTTGACCCTATCCAGAGACCTGAACCAAGTCGGATCGGTTTCTGGAGTGGACACTCTTTGTCTTGTGGCATAGTAATCAGACTCCTGAAACAACAATAAGATTTGATTGAAAACTTTTATAAGGTCTCAAAAATAAACCCTACCAACAATTTTGAATCTACAAAGAGGTGTGGATAAATATTGAATGTTAAGGGAATTGCAAGATGTTTTAAAACGTTCTATTAGAAATATTGAGAATGCTTTTAAAGGGTTCAGGATTGATGACTTGATCTTCTGTTATTCATGTCTTACACGTATTACTTTCCTAATAATTCATTGAAACCTTTAGTTAAAAAACTTGAGGCCAGTTCATCAATACTCAATATGAATCAACTGCCTTAGGATGATGTCGCTTTACAGGTATTTCTAAGCATTAATTAGATGGCATTCTACGATTTTACCTAAGTTGAATTCATTCAGTTGGCTTCTATAATTTATTTCAAAATGAATTTATTTGGCGGGCCAAGATTGATTCCTCAATCGAAGTTCGAAGTATTCACGAAGAAGTATGAGTTCAATTTTGAAATTGATCATACAGTATCATGGTTTCCCATTAGTGTATAATCAGGTAATTGACAAATGGTTTTCCTACTGTCATAGGCAGCTATCCCACGAGTCGAGCATAGGTGGATTGTCCTGCTATAACTAAGGTGACCAGACGTCCCGTTTTCGCCGGGACAGTCCCGTTTTCTGGAGACTTGTCCCGTTGTCCCCACCGAACCTCTCGGGACGCTCATTTGTCCCGTTTCCTTTATTTATCTTATTTATTTATAATATTTGCTGGTACAAAATTCTTTTCATTGTATAATCACTGCCACCAGCCTGAACGACTCATAATTTAGCTTTTATAATTACATAGGCCTGGTAGTATATTTTATTTATTTATTTCCTTCTTTATCTATCTTTTACTATTTCTTTTAACTTCTTATCATGGTACTATTCCTCATTATTTTATTAATTTTTCCTAATCTTTTTGCTTCTCAGTAATAATTACTATAATTTTCTTATTTCATTTTTGTAAAGCATTGATAATTAAGACAATAAGATTTTTCTTTTTAATTTTTTCAAACTGTGAATTTTTTGTATTGAAATTGGCACCTGCTCAAAAACCTACGGGTTTAGCGGGACCGAAAATTGTAATAATTTATTTGTCAATAAAATTGATTGATTGATTGATTGATAATAATGGTAGAGGATTTTACATTATTCTTCAAATTTTCATTATTATAATTTTGTGGCAAGTTATCGCATCACGAAGTTTGATGGTCTGTTTTGGAAAAATTCTGTATAAATGAGCAAAACAACACCCCTCCCCCCCCCCAAGACGGTTCTGTGGCCGTCCCGTTTTCAGTACCTCAAAATCTGGTCACCTTAGCTATAACACAATCCTCGAGTAAGGTAGATTTCCCAAAAAAAATGTTACTGGTGAGTCAGTTATAACACTTTCTTGTTCTCCATCTTCCTCTTTCCCCAACACTATCAATTTACTCTTTCAGTATAGCATCAGCTGTTTATTGGAAAAGTATCATTCACCAGCCGCCAGTTTTTTGTTGGGACTCTTCTCACTCTCAATGATAATTTAATTCAAATGTGTATTTTACCAATTTAAAAAATTAATTCAAGATTAATAATTAATTAAAAATTATTTTATCAGCCCTCGAGAGTTGCTCATAAGGACTTGGAATCAAACTTGTAGCAGAAAGTATAGTAATAATTAATATAGTGTTTACCATTTAAATATATATCACAGTAGGCTACCATTTTTTAAATGATTTTTATTTTATCATGACATGGTTTCAGCTCATGAGGGTCATTATCAACTAGTTTTCAAATTTAGTTGCATTTAAAAAGACTCTTATGAGCGGAAGCATGTCATGATAAAATAAAAATAATTCAAAAAGTTTAGTCTACTGTGATTTATATTCAAATAGAGAACATTGATAAGTAGCCCTAATAAAAAGGAAGTATAGTGTTCAATATGTATTCAAATATCAGCTCTTATTAGCTCAAAAGAAAATAAAGCTGATGAATTGTGTTAGATTAGTGTGTTGTACTCCCATATTGAAATCCTATATCAATTCTTATAAGGAGATACTGTAACATAGACCCTGACTGATAAAGAATTTACCTAGTTCCTTTTATTACCTACCTTGACTTTTCATTATTATAACTCTAATGCTTTCAAGACAATGTTTTTTTTCTGTCTGTTGGACTATGCAGAGTGAAAAAGTTTAATAACAACGCAACAACCTTCGGGGCGCTTTACAAAGGATTCTATAACACCGACGTAAGGCCATCTCGTCACCAAATAAGGTAACGGTTATGAAACTGGTAAAGTACCTGACCACCAAATGACGGAGTATGGTCTTCTCAAGCAGAGAAGACATTCTGGCAAGATGGGAGAATTACTTCAGGTCGATCAATATTGTTAAAAAATTATAAGTTCAATTTCGAACTGTAGGAAACATTCTGACCTACGATTTGAGACCAAAATTTATAATTTTTAAACCAACATTGGCCGAGCTGGAGCCACTTTCCCATCTTGCCAGAATGTCTTCTTTGCTTGGACAGACTATAACTGTAGTACTGCAACTTCCTTCATCTCCAGCTGCGGAGAGCTGTATTAGCATTCGAAAATAAAATAAAAGCTACATGAAATCTTATTTAATTGATTCAGTCTAGACGCTTTTTATGAGGATGAGATAAATTATTACAGTTAGACTTCTGAATCATTTATTCAAGAATGATTCATTCGGATCAATGGTTTTTGAATTGTACTGTATTTAGATTTTTGAATAATTGTTTTTTCTTATTCTTCTATCAATGTGTGAATAAATATTTTTTAGATATCTTCAGTTTCGTGGTTTTAGTTTAGCTGCAAGTATTATAATATTATTATTATTTTTGGACCATAGCAAACAAAAGAGGATCCTGCAAAGTCTCACACAGAGACACTATGAGACACTGGTTGCTCGTGTCCACAAGCAGGTGAAGTGCTGTACAGTAAAAGATACAGGCACTTCACCTATTTCGTCGGTACGAGCCGCCAGTGTTGTGTCAAATAATCCATTTGTAATGTATCAACTTTTTCCTTTATTTTTTACTTTATTACCTTTTTATTTATCTTTTACTTCATTCCCTTCTTCTATTTATTGTTTTTACTTCATTTTCTTTTTTATTCATCGTAGCCCATATGCTTAATTATTATTGATATAAAATTGGAATTATATTGATTGATGGATGGAAGATATTCTATTGCAGATATCCATCTATTAATATTTCAATCTATCAATTAATATCCATTATTTTGGATACCGGTTAATACTTGTAAGATATAGATAAGTGTTCCACGGGATTTCAAATAATACAGTTCTCTAGTGATTGAAGATTATAATAATATAATACATCTAATTCTGTCTATCTACTTTATTAATTTCCTTTATTACTTTATCTGTAATCTTTCATAGTCGATGAAATTTGTGGAATTCGAGTCGGAAGGATTCCAAATGGCCAAGATTCACATCATCAGTTTTCTAAATAATTAATTGATTGATATTCCGAATAGTTTACTTGGGTTTTCATATTAAATTGATAAAACAAGAGTTTATGTGGAGTTCTCATAAATACATGCTTGTCATCACGGGTTTTGTTCCTAGTATTTTCTCTAAAGTTAATTCATGAATAACCTCGTTGATAAGGGTGTGTTTGTGGATTTTCAATGAATTTAACTTCATATTTCAGGGACTAACAAACATTAGGAACTAGAAAGTGATTTGAATGCATCGAGTTTTTTAAATGAAGAAAATCTATTATTATCGAAAATAGATTTTTGTCTTTATAAAGCTGGTGGAGGGCAAATCCATATATTTTAATATCATTCACTACTATGTTTATAATTTGAATAATTAGCAAGGATTGGGCTACTTACAATTAAATTTTGTTTATTTTTAAAACATACTTCTATTGATCTCAGAAGACTGGTGAATATATTAGTAGGATACTCATAATTTACATCTTAGTGTTGTTTAGTTTTATTCTTATCAAGTTAATTAATGGTAACTTAAATTTGGTATTATCTCAATTGAAAAATGTGAGATATATTTAACATTGACTAGATGAAGGCCTCATACCTGAACAGATCACTACTATTGAATTCAAAGAAAGGAAGTGCGCACAAGTAAAAGGTAAACATTTCTGTAGATACCGATTAAGCTATGACTCAAGGTTTTTGAAAGTTATTTTCATTACAACTCTCAGGTGAAATGAAGTTGGTATACCTTAATTTCATATTGAATTTGGTTTTGATCCACCTAGAGTAATTTCTCATTGTTTAGTTGATCAAACAAAGAATATTATTGGGAAATGTTAGTAAAGTTTTGGGCTGTACCTGTGTACCTTCCGCTTCCATAACAAGTTACATTGTTTCAACTTGTCTGGATCATTGAAATAATGCTGTTTTTAGATTTAACAAATGAATTTACGATTTGGCAAATGCTATGAAAAATTGATTACCGTATTGTAAGATCCGGTAAGATGTATTATATACTAGATTAAACACTGGCGGCTCGTGCCCACGAAACAGGTGAAGTGCTGTACAGTAAAAGATACGGGCACTTCACCTGTTTCGTGGGTACGAATCGCCAGTGGGATTAAGTTTAGTATTAAGAAACATATTATTGTTCTATACGAACGAGATTTCTGCCACCTCTTCAATCGAAGATCCTCCCACTTACTTTTCTATCATGCATTGTTTACAGCTGATGCATATTGAACCATTACAATTGATTATACAATTTTTGTATTCTGTAATCATAAACCACTATAATTCAGATGTATTATCTACTATTTTCAATCAAATAGAGTTCCTTCTTTTTTAATCATTGGTCAATATTATTCTTCCTTATAATGTATAAATGTTGAAAGGTTCATATTTCAACATTTATTTCATTATTGAACATTCACTCAATAATTTATTATATCATAGAATGCCTAGTTAAATCTATTCAACCTATTATAGTGTAGCTGATAAAAATAAAACTCTAATGAGATGCAAACAAGTAGCCTACTATAACAAGAATCATAATTATTTGATACTCTATTGAAATATAGGCTAAATAAAATCTAAATTTGGCCGATATCTGTCCCACAATATTTTAGATTGCAATATAATTTTGTGTAAGCGCAATAAATGGAAGTATTCCACTGTTATCGATTTGATACATTATTTTTAATTGATAACACGAGAGTGTCTACGATTTGAGAACTATGTTGATGTGATGTTATTGATATTGCTATGTTGATGTGAAGTGTTGTGTGTGTAGCCTAATGGTGCATTTACAGTGGGTTGAAAGGTTAAGATTAATTTCATTACGTCATGAATTCTCACTTCCATTTCTCAAGTAGGGTTTGATTACTACAGCTGATTAAAGGATATAATCTTCTTTATCTCCATCTTAATCTTTTAACCCACAATAATTGAAAGGACCTCTTCCTATGGAAGGACTTCCTAGTTCGAACTCCACTTGAACAATATTCTCATTTCATTTTATAATGATAAATGAAGTAATAAACTTTAAACTTAGAGCTATTTAAAATAATTGATAAATTAGAAACATATCTGTAGAATGGTAATTCTAAAGTTTCTTAAAAAGGGTATTTGATTTTTCATTTGATTTATCAATGAAGTAATAAGTTTAAAAAAAAGTTAAATTTCACTCACCCGAACCACGTGATCTCCGTATTCGTCCTCAGCACTCTCCCCTCCCTTATATTCGGAATACCTCGAGGTGAGAGGATCTTTCTGCTCCTCCAGACTAGAACCGTGCACTTTTTCATCCTTCTTCTTCTTTTTATCCTTCTTGTCTGTCTTGTCCTGTGTTGAATTCTTCTTGCCACTGTTCCAGTTGGTTAGTTTTCTTCTCACCTTCTCCAAACCGGACACTTTTCTTGAATCTTTCACACTTGATGTTTTCGAGGTAGACTTCTGCTCGTTGCGAAGTTTTTCAAAGAAGCCTCCGCGACTGCTCCGTCCACTATCGCTTTTCCTATTATCTTTTCCGTCTTCCGATGCGATACGATTCGAACTCGGGTACTTTCCATCAGCTCTCAGCGCCTTCATGTTTCTTCCTTCATCTTCTAATCTATTGCCATCTTCCTTTCCTCCTTTGACACTTCCGTACCCATAGCTGGCTTCATCACCCGATCCCCTCTCAGTTTTCTTCACTGACATTGACGTGTACCATTCCCTGAAGTGTTTCTTGCCGTACTTGGTTCCATTACTCTCGTTGTTGGACTCTTCGTTGCGGTAGATATCTACAACGTTATCACTGCTCCGATACTTGTTATCCCTTATACTATTCGTCAAATTATACTCATTATTGAACTTCTCGTTACCCTTTGAATCGTTCTTCAAGTAATAATTATAAGTTTTATAATTGTTTCTCCCATTACGGTTTGTTTTGTAAGAATCATCAGCTTCGATCTTCAATGGTGCACCGTCTGACAACATATCCTTGTCTTTATAATTGGAAGCGGTTCGTTTGATGTGTCGTTCGAAGTATCGATCTTCCTTGATTGTCTTTTTAGTTGCACTAGACAAGTCATCGTCGATTAATCGATTCGAGTTCCTGTATGATGGACTGACGTTGGATACAGATCGTGTGAGTGTTCGAGAGTATCGATTGGGACTTATCGCTCTGCTCTCGAATCGACGTTTGTGGGAGTCGATGATCGATTCCAATCGATGTCGCCTGAGAGAGAGGTCGTTGATGTCTTCCGACAATAGTTTGTCAGTGGACATACTCCTTGTGGCATTCATTTTCCGGGATTTCGAAACGTTTGAGTCTTGCTGATCTGCGAAATCTTCTTCTACATCGATTTTAATAATCGATTCTCGTTTTGCCTCACTTTCCTCTCCTCGGATTTCCTGTGACGGATCGCGTTCACTTTTCGAAAAGTACAGCGACGGAGATGACTGGTGATGACGATTTTTCTCCACAAACGAACTGGCTTCTCTAGTCTCTTCAACAATAGGTGAAAAGGTGTAATCATCCACAGAATACTCTTTCTTAGTTACAACTTTCTTATCATTTCCTTGAGTATCTGCACTGAAAACTTCTCTTGGATCTTTATTGAGTTTAGTTTGTTTCTTTGTAACCTTGCCACTTTTAATTGAGTAGTCATTAGTGTATTCAACTGTTGAGTTAGTTTCACTTAAACTTGAGTTTTGTTCGCGATGAGTCGAAACACTACTGTTATCAGATCCTAAAGTTTTTCTGTTATTAGAGAGGTTAGGCGAAGTATAATGATTGTAACTATTAGTGGTGTTATCAGCTGTTCGATTTAGATCAACGATGGATCCTTTTTTAGTTTTTCGGTTTGTGTCGACGATGTACTCATTGTTACCTGGTAGGTAGGTGTCGTTGAGTTTGACAGAGGAGACTCGTTCGGGCGGGTGCGTTCTTTTGACGACGGTGTGCACGGTGGTTTTGTGGCTTTTGGGCGGCGGAGAGACGTCGGACTCTTTTCTGATGTTGTGAACTAGCTCTCTGGGTGCGCGAATAGGTGTTGCCGATTGGCCACTCGGTTCAAGACTGGCTGCCAAGTCGGCGTTGTCATGCGCTGCAAGGCCGTGAGTTGAAGGATGTCCAGCTCGCGCCAAAAACGACGAGTTGCCGCCAGTGACACCCACGTTGCCGCCTGCGCCTGTTGTTGCTGTTGCTGCTCCTGGTGTACAGATGACTTCGGCGTAGATGACTTGGTCCGTGGGCGCGTCAGCCTGTTTTGCATCCACACTGACCGCGGCTAGAAGAGGCGGAGGTGACTTATAAGGATCAGTGTATGAGAAAGGCTTGTTATTGTTGTGTTGTCTATCGAGATCCAATAGTGGATCTATCAGAGGCCCGACACTCTTCAACTTATCAGCTGGCAGGTTCTCCTTCCTTTTGTTTGCACTTTGTTTACGGGACAGTTCTTCCACCAGCATGCCAACCGTCTTCCTACTCGTTTCCTCATCTGACGTCACCTGCTTTCTCGTACTAGTTTCTGTTGCGTTATGTTTGTCAAATTTGTCACCAAGTGACCCTCTTCTTCCCTTCTCAAAAAATTTCCTAGACAAGCTGTTCCTCCTTTCCACTTTTTTCTGAGAATTATTCTCACCTCTCAAACTCCCTATCTCAGGTTTCGCATTATCCCCTGAGAAAAGTCGTCTCTCTGGACTCGTATTCAAAGAATTAGTTCGTTTAAGTTCATTTTTTCTCACGTTCATCAACCTCTTCTCTTCCTCTCCTTTGTTATTATCCGATTTTCCTCCCACAGTCCCTTTCAACCCCCCCGAATCTTTGTCATCTCCAGCATAGCTCTTCAATGCATTTTTATCGATACCATCCACTTGTTTTCTTTCTCCTGTTTTACTATTAGCACCAATTACGTCGATGTTCGTCAAACTGACATCAGGATCAAGCAGTCCATAATCGTAACTTTTATAATGACCATTATCATGCGCTAGATTGAAGTCTTCTTCAGACGACAACCATTCCTCATTGTCATAAAACTTGCTACGACTTTTTGCACCAGTTTTAGATTTGTTTCTTTTCTTTTTATCATCCTTAATCGTATGTGAACTCAAATCATCATCATTTGCCACAAGTTTTGTTTCGCCTAGTCTCTCAGGTTCATTTTTTCGATAATCATGCATCGTTGATGATCTACTCCTGTCATCCTTATCAATGGATTTGCGGTTATTCTCTTCATGCATTAGATTTGAACTTCTTTTATCACCTTTTTTCGTTAATTGATCACTCGATCCTCTAGATGGAGCGAATATTTTCTCGTCAACTTCGTAAATTGGAGTCGGAGGTTCGATAACTATTTTCGGATTCAAATTGATATCGCCTTGAATCGCTTCCACTCGATTATTGAAATCGAAAGGTGATCTCTTTGGATTGTTGACGATTGGTTCGTCTTCAATGATAGGCGACAACTGCTTTTTGCTATTTTTCGATCGACGTGGTAGAGTTGAGGTTTGTGTTAATTGACTCTTCTTATCTTGGTAGCCACCCGCTTCGGGAAGCAGATTTTCTATTGATTTCGATTTTGATGGTTCTGTTTTAAAATTAGTAACATCAACTCCCATTTCGTTTCTCCTGCTTGGTGTATTCGGCCTCCTTTCTTCAAGTTCACTTGTATCCAAATCTAAGTTTTTCTTCTTCTTCTTTCCTCTCAACCTATTATTCAGGGTAGCAAATATGTTTATCTTTTTCTCTTCCTGTTTTCTGAGTTTGTGTCTGCCTCCTTCACTGCTGGCGCTGTCTTCACCTTCATTTTCTGACCAATAGGATTTTCCGGGACCAAATTTGTTTCGATCATGTCTACTTCCTGCATCGCTGACACTTCTGGTGAGTCTTCTTCTTGACGTATCGTTGATTTTAATGTGGTTCGCGGGGTCTTTGGTGTTTCGTTTTGGAATCGTAGACTTGCGGAGGGATGTATCTGTAAAAAAATAAAATATTTTTATAATTCATTATTTACATCCTGGTAAGTATACAATTGTCAACATAGGCTAATATATTCGTGAACACAATGAATGATATTGTTATTTAAAATAACAGTGAAAGATATAATACAAAAGTTTTCCGATGATATTTGATGCAACGTTGCCAAATCTCAATAGCAGAATAGTTTATAGAAAATTAATAATCATTAGTATCGTCTATGGGTGCAGGGGATAAGGAGGGACTCATCTACAGACTTAATTCGTGCGGTCTACTCGAATTTTTACTTGAAAATTCAGGCCTACTTGTTGAAAAGGTAATATTTGAACTATATGGAAAGTAATGAAATACATATCAGGTGTGCAATAATATATCTTCAATCTAAGGCGAGGCCTATTGAGAATTATTTCTTGATAATGAATTTTATATATTTCCTTGTTAATGAGATAAGTACAAATCCTGCACATACAAACAAAACATTCATGGTATCAACAGTCAATGTGACATCGAAATAGTTCTTCACACACGAAAAGGCCTAGAGAAATCGAAATCTGGAAAATGAATTTTATGGTAGAATAGTTTCATCGTCAATGCCAATCGAGAATGATAAAGTTCTATCTCAATCACATCTTTCCTGGAGATCTTGTAAGGTTGAGTGGTAGAAAGGACTTCCTAGTCCTAACTCCATCTAATATTTTCTTCCATTTCATCTTTTTTCAAACAGGTTTTCCCGGATCGAACCTATCTATAACATCATAGCCTACCGATGTTGCCCTGAGATGGAGAAAGCCATGGGAAAATTATTCTATTAATTCTTGATTCTCTGGAATGGTAATAGATGAGACGAAGTTGATTTTAATTTCAATCTAATTTTTCTTATCATTATTTTTTGTTCAAAATATCGTACTTTCATTATCATCTTCAACTGGAAAATAATAATTGATAATGATAATTTATTGTTCTGATACAGTATCGAATTAAGTATTGAATAGATGAAAATTTCCAGAAACACTCTTTTATTATCATCATCGAATTAATTGACCTGCGCGCTGTTATTTTACAAATGTATGTATGTCTGGCTCAGCAGCCCATGAAGGGCCTAGGCCTACCAGCTGGTTGCCAGTTTCAAATTCACTCTACTATACAGCTCGTCCAAGTCATGAAGACATTCCGGCACGACATTTCACAAATAGCTTACACCAAAAATTTCAACAAATTCTTCCTTTGCACTCCATGAGCTAATTTTCTCAATATTAGAGTTTTCTTGTCTAGATAATGTTTTTGAAATCAAATGAGACTTTCGATGCTTTACATTTAGCTATTAGTGGGTTTCATGACGTACAAGAAGCAGACGAAACAGCACAACTTTTTGACGTCAGCTATAATTTACCTTTTTTCCTTCGCTATTTTCAAGTTAGAAGAACCCAGTCAAAATAAAATTTGACTGGGATTTTAAAACACAAATAAAATTGGCAATTCTTGTGATTTCATGCTGAAGTCATAAAATTATGGTCCAGAATAATGAATCCACCTTAACAGAAATAATCTACATGAAGGTCACAGATGATTGAGTTCTCTAAAACTTTTGTTTGACCAAACAGAAACTTGAAAAATATTTTTTCTACCATCGAACAATGTTTAGTTAGAGAAGACCTTGGCACAATTCACATACGACGCCTAGTATTGTTTTCAGGGGCGGCTGTTAATTTAAACACTTTGCTTCTAGTCTTCTAAGCACTTCCTCAATTACGTCTTATTTACGTATGACTGATGTAAACAAATCTGAAAAGAGTGAGATAGGGAAAATGAGTGAAATGGTAGGAGAGAAGAGAGGGTAACTTATAATCGAATTATATGGTCGTTATAAATAGCAAAAAAGTTAAAGTAATAATAGTTTTATGGGTGTTTGAGATTTTCTGTATGAGCTATTTCTTGGTCTTGTGATAATTGTTCAGAGGATAAGAATGATAGTATAGAATGATGGAGATTATGAAGAGGATGAAAAGGAAGAAGAAAAAGAATAGGAAGGACAGGAAGAAGGAGGGGTGGAGGAAGAAGAGAAAGAGGAATAAGGAGAAGAGATTGATTGATTGATTGAATGTTTTATTTTTCTGGCAAGGTTGAAATCAAATGGTTCCCTCTTCCACCTAACCAGGCCAACATAATTACACAAAACAAATCAGTAGTCGACTTCTAATACATAAAAAATGATAAAAATAAAGAATATTGTAATGTCAAATTGTTTAAAATAATGATAAATTGTTCATATAGTATGTTCCCATTAATAAAAATGTTCCACATCAAATAATATTAGTTCACTCAAAAAACGTAGAAATAACACATTGAATTCACTTGACACTTTTTTATAATGATTGATGTTGATATGTTGTTTCAGGGTTCAAAAACATTGATACGATAAATATTCAGAAAGTGGAACGTTGATAATAATTTGAAAATAATAATTTTTCACTTTTAAATAATTAAAAATTGTATCTTCTCAAAAGTTTTTCTTTATAAAGTTTTTCAAAGTTATAAAGTTTCCTTTATAAAGAGAATGAGTGTAATTAGCAGTTGAGAAGCAGGAGAAATTGGGAAAGAAATCTATATCTATAAAAGCGAATTCATTCATTCATCACCAGAATTAAAACTCCACTGAACCGATTGCGTTCAAATTTGGCAGGCATGTTCAGTTGGACGTTTAGACGCGCGCTAAGAAAGGATCTTAGAAACTTCATAAGGATATGCCAAATATTCGAGGTTTTCTTTAGTTTTTCAGCGTTTTCTTATTTTTTCGTAGAAAATGTAGATATTTGGTGGGCAGGTTCCGATAAGTTCTAGAAATGTTGTGTTAGAATATTTCTGAAATACGTAATCACTTTTACGTGTTAGAATATTTCTGAAATAAGTAATCACTTTTTCAAAATTGTAAATGTATTGCGGCTTGCATATCTTCCGCATTGATACGACCAGTCCTTACTGTAAATTCAATGGCTCAGCGAGATTATAGATGAACTAATTTAGAAAATATTGAATCAAGTTTCAAACTATGTCCGATATACTTCCTAAAGTTACGCTCAATATTAGCGTTTTACTATTATTCGGAATTTTCGGAGTTTTTCTTAGATTTTTCGAGATAAAATTGGCAGAATATTTTGAAATTTGGTAAACAGTTCCAGATTAGTTCTATAAATGCTGTGTTCAATAAATTTCGAATCCCTTATGAATGGAATTTGCATGCGAGCGAAGCGAGCGGCGAGCCTGTTTGTCTCAGCTGACACTAACTAAGGATTTGCAGGCGAGCGAAGCGAACCTGTTTGACATACTTACACTGCTGATATGTCGGGGGTCCAGGGGGCGGAGCTAGTATTATATATAGAGGAGAAGGACGAGAAGGAGAAAGTGGAGGAGGAGGATGAGGAGGAAGAGAAGGAGGAGGAGGAGGATGAGGAGGAGGAGGAAGAGGAGAAGGAGGAGGAGTAGAATGAGGAGGAGTAGAAGGAGAAGGAGTAGAAGAAGGAGGAGTAGAAGGTGGAGGAATAGAAGGAGGAGGAGGAGGAGGAGGAGGAGGAGGAGGAGGAGAATGAGGAGGAGAAGGTGATGGAGGACAAGAAGGAGGAGAAGAATTATAGAGAAGAGTGAGAGGTAGAGATAACAGGAGAGAATCTCTACTTATTCAAGATTTCATGAATGAAGAGGAGATGAAGTAGATAGTAAGGAAAAGACAAAAAGGAAAAAACAAAGAGGAAGAATAAAAAATTCAAAGTTAGATAAAGGGAATAAATTTAATTGAACTCAATTGATAAGAAATAATAAGGAAAAACAGGATAAAGAAGGATTTGGAGAATGCGGAAGAGGAGAATTAAAGCAAAAAGGGAATGGTGAGAAAAAGTTGGTAAAGAGGAGAGAAGAAAGAGTAAAAGGAGAAGAAGTAACTTATTGATCTTATCTATTATCTATTATCTTGTCAAGTTATAATTATCTATTCATAGTAGAAAAGAGAAGAAGTATATGATAAAGCGAAGAATATAAAGAATGATAAAGCGAAGTGGAAAGGGATCAAGGGAAAGTTAAGACGCCTCCGTCAGTCTCTTGTACGTGGTGTAACCTACCAACAGCTAATGTAATGCATCTATTCTTTTTTGATTCCAAAAACATCACCTAAGCCTCTAATTGAGACATCGGCTGTTGGAGCGCACATACGAAACTTTTTTTCTTTATTGCGGTTGATGCCCACATAAGCATTATAGCTTGTGCGTGGGTAATGGATGTTCAGTGCGAAGGTGATTGATGAGGTGAAATAACAGCCATGCCACTACTGGGATTCGAACCCAGACCTGGCAGTGCTAGTGCACAGAAAGTTGTGACGCCCCAGCCCACTGCGCCAACCAGGCCGTCAGTTGTGGCGTCAGCCGTCAGAAACGATTGAGGAAATGAGGAAGATTGGGAATTGGAAGTGGAAGAAGAGAAAAAACTGAGAAAGGGAACAAGATTGAAGAAAGGAAAGAAGGTTGAGAATGGAGAGTGAGAAAAAACCTAGTAGATAAAAAACGAGGAAAAGTGATAGAGTGTGTGTGATATCATAGGCGTGAATATTGGGAAACGAAACGATGCATTTGGGGTGTTGGACTTTTTAATCGACTGATGGTCATTTATTTAGTAGGTTAATTTCCTTTTTCTCAATGTCACAGCAATGTCACCGTGCTGCATATATAGCCTAGTAGGTGAATGAGTAGGTGGCTGTGCATGTGATTGAGTATTTAGGTGGGTGCTAAGGTCCCAAGTGTTTTTCAATAGAAAGCAGAGGAGTAGAATTCTCAGCAAGATAATACAATATTAGGAAAAAAACGAATTGGGTAGAAACACCATTAATTAAGTACAGTTGAGGAATTGAAAGATAGCACCTTACATTAAGTAGAGTTTGGAAATTGAATGAAACGCTATAACCTAATTGGATGAAAGCAGACTTTTTAAATTAAGTAGAGTTGGGGATTGAATGAAACTATATCAATTTATAAAATAAGTAGAGTTAGGTGATATAAGGAAACTCCTATAAATCAAGTTGAGTTGGGAAATTGGAAGAAACCCCTATCAATTGATTAGAGTTGGAAGATTAAAAGAGAATGCCATCAATCAAGAAGAGTTATGGAAATTGAAAGAAAGCGCCATGCAAGTAATAAAGAGTTAGGGAATTGAAAAAAAGACCATCAATAAATTCAAGTAGAGTCAGGGAATCTGAGGAAAACACAATCGAATATGTAGATTTGGGATATTGGAGGAAACAAATAAAGTAGAGTTAGGGAATTAAAAGAATCGCCATCAATTGAGTAGAGTAGGAAAATTGAAGGGAATAAACATCAATTTAGTAGACTAAATAAATTGGAAAAATAGGACATCAATTCAGTGGAGTTGGGATACTAAAAGAAAATACAATCAATTGAGCAGAGTTGTTGAATTGAAAGAAAAAACCCATCAATTAAATAGAGTTGAGAAATTGGAAGAAAAGAACCTTAAATATGTAGAACTACCAACAATGAGACTGGCAAATGTATCAGCTGAACAGAATAACGCATTCTTGTTCCCTATTTTGGTCTCTTACCACTACACCGTCAATCTTCTCTTTCAGCATAATATCAATTTATCAGCTGTTTATCGAAGAAACATTAGCCTAGTCACAAGTTGCTGTTTTTATCTATATGAGTTCTGAACTCAGAAGTTTCTTTTTGGAAATTTTGTCACGGAATATCTATTATTCCATTTATTGACTAGATTTTTTCGTTACAAATGAAATTGTGTAGGCCTAATAGAGAAACGTCACTAACAATCAGAACACGTTAACCCTATTCAAGCATATCTCCTAGTTTCTTAATGGTTTCAATCAAATGGTTACTAACGACACAAAAACCGGATGTTGAGGGTGTTATATGAATCTCAACAATAATCAATAAATAAATAATTGACCAAACGTAAGTGAGGTCTAAGATTAAAGTCGACGATTTTGCATTTGTTTGTATGTATGTATGTATGTTTTTATGTAGGTATGTTCCGCATTTACGACTGAACGCGGCAATACATTCTAATGAAATTTGACAGGGATGTTCCTCTAGAAATTGCGCGTCGATGTATATGTAAGGCTTTTCGACAATTTTCATATTAAGGACGAAAAAAGGATTGAACCATTCTCTGATATAGGTATACTCCATAAATGATTTGATAGTATATCACTAAAACATGTGATATTATGACATTCATAATAGAAAAACTTTCAAAAATTTCTACTTCAGATGATGTACTTTCATTGAAGTCAGCTGAGATATTTCAGATTAATATTAAGGTAAGTTTTCCTTCATGCGAAACGCTCCGACGGTCGACCGCAGACTAACAACAAGAGCTGTGATTGGCTACAGCTGTCCGACTGCAGCTGACCGTCGGACCGTTTCACATCAAGCAAAACATTATTACAATATTATTATAGAGACTGATGCCCGGTTTTCCAAGCACCGTCAAATTCCTGGCAATTTCTATACTCATAACATATGAGAGTTGAGGGATCGTCAAAATCAAAGTTGCGGAACGTCAAATTTTTACGAATCTCTAAATACAAAAGCGAAATGGCACTGATTCATTCATTCATTCATTCATTCATCACCGGAACTAAAAATCCCCTGAACCGAATGCGTTCAAATTTGGCAGGCATGTTCAGTTGGACGTTTAGACGCGCTCTAAGAACGGATTTTAAAAACTTTTCAAGGATACGCTGAATATTTGAGTTTTTCTATAGTTTTTCGACGTTTCCTTAATTTTTTCGAGAACCAATCGGTAGAAAATGTTGATATTCGGAGGGCAGGTTTGGATAAGATCTAGAAATGTTGTGTTAAAATATTTTTGAAATCCGTTCAAGGTTACGCCAGTAATCAGGTTTTCAAAATTGTGGATGTAATGCGGGTTGCATAATATCTTCCGTCTTGATACGACCAATCCTTCAATGGTTCAGCAATATTATAGGTGAAGTAATTCAGAAGATATTGAATCAAGTTTCAAACTATGTTCAAACTATGCGTTTTACTATTTTTCGGAGTTTTTCAAATTGGCAGAAAATGTTGAAATTTGGTAAACAGGTCTAGATTAAGATTAAGAAATTCTGAGTTCAATAAATTTCGAATCCCTTCTGAACGGAATTTGCAGGCGAGCGAAGCGAGCCTGTTTTACTCACTTACACTGCCGATACTGGCGGGGGTCCTCTGGCTAGGCGGAGAAGGCGAGCGAAGCGCGCCTGCCGGCTAGTCCTCAATAAACCAGCTGACATTTTCTTTAAGGTTATTATTTACTTTCACATCTACTCATCGGTACGTTGTGAGGTTATGCGTCTACCCGATAGTCAAATAAGCAAATTAATGAATTATTTTTTCTATATTAGGTAATTATTTACAAATCGCACTTGTAGTTTTTTACGGAAATTTTTTTCTGGACATATTCTGTACTACCACTACTACTAAAATATGACCGAGTTTTATTACCCTATTTTATAAGAGAGAATTGGAACATATACACAAATTATTCAATGAATGATCCAGATATCATTGATATATTGTGTAGATGGATTATCTGGAGAATATAGGCACTTCTATTTCAAATTCATCCGTTCTTTAATTTTCTATTATTATGAGACTTTTCAGCGATCAATCTCATTAGCAACTCTTTCTCCTCTAAATTGAAATTGATAATATGATTTACTAGCCGGCAGGCTCGCTTCGCTCGCCTTCTCCGCCTAGCCAGGGGGCTCCGCCCAAGGGTAGTATAGAACCTTATATATGAACCTTGGACCCCCGACGGTATCAACAGTGTCAGTGAGTCAAACAGGCTCGCGTCGCTCGCCTGCAATTTCCTTTCGAAAGGTTTGCTTTGATCATCATATCACTTATGTTCTTTTCAGTAATCGTTTTGAATTAGTTGTTCTATCACCTCAGCTCAACCTGGGTATATGATTTTAACTTATTGAGTTCAGTAGTTCCGTGAAGTAAACAAAAGTGCAGATTCCAAACATTGGGAACCCTTATTACAGGCATAACCTCCTAATCTGGACCTGTTTACCAAATTTCAAGATTTTCTGCCAATTGGTTCTCGAAAAATCTAAGAAAAACTCCGAAAATTAGTAAAACGCTATTGAGCGTAACCTTGGGAAGTATATCGGACATAGTCTGAAACTTGAAAATTCAATATCTTCCAAATAAGTTTATCTATAATCATTGAATTTACAGTAGGGATTTGTCATATCAAGGCTGAAGATATGCAACCCGCAATACATCTACAATTTTGAAAATTGATTACTGGCGTAATCTTGAACGGATTTTAAAAATATTTCAACACAGCGTTTCCAGAACTTATCTGAACCTGCCCACCAAATATCAACATTTTCTACCGATTGGATGAATGAATGAATGAATGAGTGCCATTTCGTTTTTATGCATATGGATTATGTCTTCAGTCATTTCAAAAAAAAATCACATGCAAACACTCGAAGTAGGCTACTGAATTATAGGTTGTCGCTATGAACTGATAATAATTTTATTATTTTGTTCCCAATGAGAATGCAGATACGCTTCAGAAAAATAAATTTTAATACTACATCAATCTTGAAAAATTTCAATCTTCAAGAAAATATTGTGGGTGGAAGTGATTTATTATGTACTTCGATACAGCTGAGCTTTTCAAGTTGAATTAAAGGATTGGTGTGGCATGAAATATTTATTTGCATGTATTCAATTTTGATCAGATTTTCTGCGTGTTGCACTAGCTGTGGCCGTAGTGACGGACTGATGCTGACAAAAACTAGAGCGTGACTGTGGCCACTGCATTGCTGACTTCCTCGCGCCGACTTTCGGAATCGACGCGCAATCTGAAAGTACCGTAGTGAAGACAGACAGTGCTTTTAGGATGCAGGGAACAAGGGTGACTTCGTGAGGTCTCCCGTTCACAGAACTACTAGTTTTATTAATACGTGTTACTTTGAGTCTAATCAATGAGAACTACTTAAACATATTAATAAACTAATATTCAGATAATTTCACACATAGATGAATATCAAACTGATGCATATTGAATATCAATTTTTCCGACTGATACTTTTAAAAAGCATAAAGTTCTCAAGATACAGAATATTTATATAGTTCACGAAACATTAGCATGGTAACTAAACAAAACGTTGCTAAGTCCTGGCGTATGCTGGGACGCACGTGTGCACACGCACGCAAGCCAGCCAATCACAGCTCTTGTCTTGTCCTCAACAAGAGCTGTGATTGGCTGGCTAGCCTGCGTGTGCACACGTGCGTCCCAGTATACGCCAGGCCTCATGACTGGAAAAAGATCATTCTAAAATCGGCAAGGTTAGTTATGCATCAATCAACTACATAGTTATGTAGTTGAAGTTGCGATAAGAATGTTGAGCTAGAGTGACGTCTGGTTGTCGGAGCTCCTAGAAATCGTTAAAATTCGACGGGTTTTTGTGAACCAATTTTTGTCAAAGTTGGCATACCTCTTACCTAGTATGTGATTAGTTTCTGTGCGAAATAACTTGTTCATAAGTGTGAAGATCGACGATTACGGAGTATTTTAGTAAAGTGCATTAGAACTGAATTGTTCTTATCTCGTTCTGACAATCCTATAGTCATGCTACCTAAAAATAAGCAAGCTTCGAGAGAAGAGGAAAGAGATAGTCAGCCGGCTGCTCAAGTGGGTGGCTACTCAGCAGAACAGTTGCAGGTGAAAATTGACTTTATCATCTCCCAGTTAGGCGCAATACAATCTGATGTTGCATCGATTCGTAAAGAACAGAAGGAAATGATAAAGTCCATCGAACATTGTTTTGAACTTATTAATGTTAATAAAACCGCTACCTCAAAGCACAAAACAGAATTAGACTCTTGTGTCACTAATATTGATTTAAATTCTAGTAGAATAATTCCTTGAAATCAAACATGAACAGAGTGAATACTGACATTACGGCTTTTCAGCAATATTCTCGAAAAAATTGTATCAATATTGTTGGAATTCCATTTCAGGAGAATGAAAACATTTTTGATATTTTGAAGACAGTAGCTCAGGGAATAAGGTTTGAATTCACTAACGATATGATCGATAATTGTCATAGACTATACAGTAAACCAAGCCAGGACTCACCACCTCCTATTATTGTTAAATTTCTAAGAAACATTGATAAGCAGAATTTTCTACAATGTAAGGTTGACAAGGGGAAACTTTTGGCGAGTGAAGTTGGATGGGTGAATAACGAACAAATAATCCACATAAATGAAACGATGTCTCCATACAACAACGGGCTATTCAAGAAGGCAAAAGAGTTACAAAAGAAGGGTTGCGTAAAATATGTTTGGTTCAGGGGTGGGAATGTGTTTGTTAGAGTTGATGATAAATCGAAGAAAATTGTTGTTTCATGTACTGAGGACCTTGACAAAGTAGTCTGATTTAGAAATGTTATGGTATCGTATCAATAAAATATTTTTTTTGCCAGGGAATTTAAGGTTTGCTGAATTTGTTTACTTATAATGGTTTGTTTTTAATTTATTTAGATGTGAATATGATTCATTAACAGTTTTCAGTACGGTACCGTATGTAAACTCCTTTCTAAAAATGTTTTTTCCTCTCTATCTTATTTTTATCACCTATTATCAGCGATATTTTGTTGTTGGTAGTCATCTTGCTATATGATAAATTGTTATTTTTTATTCAGATGTGAACAAGGCAAGTAAATAAAACGTAATAGCAACGTGTAGCCACTTAATGTGTAAACTTCTTTCCTTATTAATTTCGCTTTTGCTTTATATATTTATTTTTTCTGACTCAACTAGAGATAGCAGTTATCTTTATCTATTTTACAGCCATTTGGCTCTATGATGGATTGGTTTTTATTTGTTTAAAAAATATAAATATGATTCATAAACAGGAACTTAGTATGTAAAATATTATTTCTCAATAATTATTGCTTTTGTTTTCTTCTTATTATTATTATTTCTAACTTAACTATTATAGCAGCTGTATTTATTATTGTATTAGAGCCAATGCGTTATTTATTTCCTTTACCAACTCTGGTTGACTTTAGTTGGTAAGATTACTTTATTTGCCAATTTATTAAAGATTTTTTTTTGGTATACGGCTCTCAGTCTTTCGTTATATGATTGTCATTCAAATCAATAAGTTATTGTTATTTATGATTTCTGGGAGTTTCCCGCAATTTCGATTTCAAATTCCTGGTTTTACCAAGCGAATTTGTTGCTTTTTTCATGATATGTCTTTTTCTTTTTTTCCGTCTCTTGTATGAATGTGTGTGATGTGTGTTTTGATGATGACTCCATATTAAATTATAACTCACAACTATTCAGTGTAGCCACAAAGCAACCACTAAAATCATGTTTGATTATGGTAATTTTAATGCCTGTATTTGAAGTGGACGTTGACAAAGTTTATAGTTCAATCTTACTAGATAAAATCTCAATACAGTTGTAATGGAGGATGAATGTATATATTATTCTAATTTAAATGAAGTCAACTCCTGCTTTCTAACAGATATGCTTAACAAAACTATAATTCATCAAAACATTAGGAGTATTAATGAAAATTTTGATCTATTTTTAACCTATATGAACTCTTGGAATGCGCTACCGTCCATAATAGTTTTATCGGAGACTTGGCTACAGACATGCAATGATATCAATCTCTTCAATATTGATGGATATAAGAGTTATCATGCTGGTAGTGATTTCACTAATGCGTCGGGGATTATGGTTTATGTGGCTGAGGATTGTGAGTTTTCATGTACTAAAATGCCTTCTAACATCACAGGTTCTGACTCTATATTTTTAGAATGCAAATTGTTGAATTACAAATTCAGTGTGCTGTGTTTGTATAGGTGGCATGGTGTTGAAACAGCTCAATTATATAGTCTAAATGAATTCTTGTTGGTGAATAAGGGCTCTGATTTTGTGTTACTGGGTAATATAAATATCAACATAAATGATATAAATAACAATAATTCCTTTCAATACCTTGAATTACTCAGTAGTAATGGCTTTAGGTCTCTAATTGATATTGATACTAGAGTAACACCTGCCACCTCTACTTGCATAGATCATATTTTTGTAAGATCGATGAGACACAATCATGTGGTTAGAAGCGCAGTTATTGAAACTCTAATTACCGATCATCGTGCTGTTTCGGTTTCTATTGAAGGTTCCAGTATTTGCAATGAAAATCCTATTATTGTGAAAAAAGAAAAAATAGATATTGAGAAACTGAGAACGCTACTGATGCAGTATGATTGGGGATTGCTATTTTCTAGCGACAATGTAAACACTAAGATGTCTATATTTTTGGGAGTGCTGGACTCACATATTAAACAATCTAAATGCACTGTAGTATTAAATTGATGTCATACTGGTTTGAAAAAGCTTAAGCCGTGGATGACGGACGGGCTATGTGTTGCCATCCATAATCGTGACAAACTATTCAAATCTCTTGATAGAAACCCAGGTAATGTTAGACTTAGAGATTCCTTTATTATTCTAAAAAATAAAATAAAAAATTGGACTAAAGAGGTAAAACGAAAATACTATTTCAACTTGAGTAACTTGCCTGCCAGGTCACAATGGAAAGAGATTAACAAATTGTGTGGACAGAATTCTTCTAAAAGTCAAATTGATAAGTTGATTATGGATGATGCTGTCCTTACAGATTTGCAATCAATTACAGGTGCTTTCAATAAATACTTCATCGGTGTCCCTGGCAGGTTGGTTTCTTCAATAAGTCAAGTAAACCAAAATATGATTATCACTTACAAAACGAAATTTAAAACGATTGGTGTATGCAATTCTATTTTTCTAACACCCATTCACTACAATGAAATACTTAGAGAAATTCAGTCATTGAAGAATGGTAAGTCTCCTGGACCTGATAATATCTCTTCTCATCTACTTAAGAATATTGCTATTGCAATAGTACCGGTGTTGCATGACATATTTAATTCAATTATTTCTGTTGGGGTGTTTCCTGAAGCTCTGAAGATTGCCAAGGTTGTTCCTGTGCATAAAGGGGGTGATAGATCGAACCCATCAAACTATAGGCCTATATCCCTGTTATCAGTATTTTCTAAAATTCTTGAAAAATTGGTGAGAAGGAGATTAGTTCAATTTTTAAATAGTAACAAATTTATCTATACAGGACAATTTGGTTTCCAGGAGGGATTAAGCACTGAGATGGCGTTGTATCATTTTATTTCAAGATTATATTCAGGCATGAATACTAAAGTTAAAAGTAGAGTCTCAGGTTTGTTTCTTGACATAAGCAAAGCTTTTGATACCGTTGATCACTCGATTTTGATCCATAAACTATTTTCAGCTGGTGTGAGGGGTGCAGCATTGGACTGGATGAAATCTTACTTAGAGAATAGAAGGCAATTTGTTCATCTTGGTGTAGTTAAAAGTGAAACACTCAGGATTAGAAATGGAGTTCCGCAAGGTTCGGTGCTTGGACCACTTTTATTTTTGGTATATATAAATGATCTATTCTCTCATAAATTTCATGGCGCTGCCACATCTTTTGCAGATGATACTGCATTCTCATATACTTGTGGAAATATTTTTGAGCTTCATGAAATGATGTAACTGGATCTAATTAGCCTGAGACTCTGGTTCGATTGCAATAGATTATCATTAAATGCAGTTAAAACGAAATTTATAAATTTTACTTTGTCAAACCCTTTATTTCTGGAAACCCCTCTTAAGTACCATGTGAATGGATGCAATGAGTTGCAGTGTGGCTGTTGTAGCGTTGAACAAACTCAGTCAATCAAATATCTTGGACTGATTGTGGATGAAAATTTGTCTTGGAATTTGCATGTTCTCAGCCTAAGAAAATACTTATTAAATATCTTGAGAAAATTTTACAATCTGCGTCAATTTCTTCCTCCCAGTGTCATGCGTCAGCTATATTTTGCTTTTGTAAACTCCAAACTAGATTATGGGATTGCATGTTGGGCATCAACTTATATATCCCATTTCAGACCTGTTTTGATTTTGCAAAAGGCTGTAGTGAGGGTCATACTTGGTGTGCACAGGCAAACTCATTCATTTCCGCTTTTCAAGCAGATCATGAGAGCTTTTCCACTTCGTTACCTGTACATATTCAAGGTACTTGCACTATTCTATAAAATGAGTGGTAGCAGTTACAAACTTGGGGGGAAGTGAGAACTAATATTCAATTTACTTGTCAAGTAGGCCAACAATTAGTTATGTGCCCAAGAGCTAATAGTACATTTTTTGAGAAATGCTTTCTTTTCCTTGGGCCTAAATTTTACAATCTTTTACCCCTTAAGATACGTAAAGAAAAGTTCTTAAAAAAATTCAAAAAAAGAGTACAAGCCTGGCTTTGGGAGTTTGCTCCAACTACAGTTGATGGATGGTTTAATGTGGTTGAATAAATTTAAATTTATTATAAACAATTTCGAAATAATTTAGATTTGACCTTTCTTCTTTGGTAGCCCAAAGTTTTTATATTTATTTTACTATTATTTTCTTATTGTAGTTAAGTCCTTGTGTGCGAGTGTGTGTGTATGTGTGTGTGCATGATTGATATTATATAAAATTCAAATTAAATATCTAACTCCTACTTGCCCTCAAGTGATCAATTGATCACTTTGCTAGTCAGTATTTTATTTCATCAGTTCTTTTTTTATTATTGTATGCAATTTCCAGTTGATGATAGAATTGTATCTGAGATATTTAATTTCAAGTTATCATGATCATCTTGTAATAGTTGTAAGGCTTACATTTTACTCTTGGTAGGAAAATCTAATATGCTATGTGAAGTAAATGGATTTTTTTTTCTTTCTAATTAACTTTAGTAACTTTTATTATAGTGCTGTTTGTATTGCTGTTGCAATTGTTATCTTATTGATGGTAATCTCTATTGTATTGGTCTATTAGAAGTGTGGATATTGTATTCTTTACAAACTGATGTCTTTGGTGAAATAAAAACCTATTCTATTCTATTCTATTCTATTCTATTCTATTCTATTCTATTCTATTCTATTCTATTCTATTCTATTCTATTCTATTCTATTCTATTCTATTCTATTCTATTCTATTCTATTCTATTCTATTCTATTCTATTCTATTCTATTCTATTCTATTCTATTCTATTCTATTCTATTCTATTCTATTCTATTCTATTCTATTCTATTCTATTCTATTCTATTCTATTCTATTCTATTCTATTCTATTCTATTCTATTCTATTCTATTCTATTCTATTCTATTCTATTCTATTCTATTCTATTCTATTCTATTCTATTCTATTCTATTCTATTCTATTCTATTCTATTCTATTCTATTCTATTCTATTCTATTCTATTCTATTCTATTCTATTCTATTCTATTCTATTCTATTCTATTCTATTCTATTCTATTCTATTCTATTCTATTCTATTCTATTCTATTCTATTCTATTCTATTCTATTCTATTCTATTCTATTCTATTCTATTCTATTCTATTCTATTCTATTCTATTCTATTCTATTCTATTCTATTCTATTCTATTCTATTCTATTCTATTCTATTCTATTCTATTCTATTCTATTCTATTCTATTCTATTCTATTCTATTCTATTCTATTCTATTCTATTCTATTCTATTCTATTCTATTCTATTCTATTCTATTCTATTCTATTCTATTCTATTCTATTCTATTCTATTCTATTCTATTCTATTCTATTCTATTCTATTCTATTCTATTCTATTCTATTCTATTCTATTCTATTCTATTCTATTCTATTCTATTCTATTCTATTCTATTCTATTCTATTCTATTCTATTCTATTCTATTCTATTCTATTCTATTCTATTCTATTCTATTCTATTCTATTCTATTCTATTCTATTCTATTCTATTCTATTCTATTCTATTCTATTCTATTCTATTCTATTCTATTCTATTCTATTCTATTCTATTCTATTCTATTCTATTCTATTCTATTCTATTCTATTCTATTCTATTCTATTCTATTCTATTCTATTCTATTCTATTCTATTCTATTCTATTCTATTCTATTCTATTCTATTCTATTCTATTCTATTCTATTCTATTCTATTCTATTCTATTCTATTCTATTCTATTCTATTCTATTCTATTCTATTCTATTCTATTCTATTCTATTCTATTCTATTCTATTCTATTCTATTCTATTCTATTCTATTCTATTCTATTCTATTCTATTCTATTCTATTCTATTCTATTCTATTCTATTCTATTCTATTCTATTCTATTCTATTCTATTCTATTCTATTCTATTCTATTCTATTCTATTCTATTCTATTCTATTCTATTCTATTCTATTCTATTCTATTCTATTCTATTCTATTCTATTCTATTCTATTCTATTCTATTCTATTCTATTCTATTCTATTCTATTCTATTCTATTCTATTCTATTCTATTCTATTCTATTCTATTCTATTCTATTCTATTCTATTCTATTCTATTCTATTCTATTCTATTCTATTCTATTCTATTCTATTCTATTCTATTCTATTCTATTCTATTCTATTCTATTCTATTCTATTCTATTCTATTCTATTCTATTCTATTCTATTCTATTCTATTCTATTCTATTCTATTCTATTCTATTCTATTCTATTCTATTCTATTCTATTCTATTCTATTCTATTCTATTCTATTCTATTCTATTCTATTCTATTCTATTCTATTCTATTCTATTCTATTCTATTCTATTCTATTCTATTCTATTCTATTCTATTCTATTCTATTCTATTCTATTCTATTCTATTCTATTCTATTCTATTCTATTCTATTCTATTCTATTCTATTCTATTCTATTCTATTCTATTCTATTCTATTCTATTCTATTCTATTCTATTCTATTCTATTCTATGTAAATCCAAGACACTTAGGCATCTGAAAAATACTGGAGAAAAAAGATAAGGCGATGTTTTGAGTGTATGTTTAGATTTACTACATGATTCAGAGTTGTCATTTCAATCTAGAGCCTAAGCCTAACAATATTAGGTGATTATCAACAATATTCATAATAAGTGCTTGAACAGAAGAAACCGGATCTTTCGTTAAGTCGGAACCTTTAAACGGTCAATCTATTAACGCCACTTGCTTTGCTTGTAGCCTACTCCAATAGCATCGTTCATATTTCATTGCTGTTGACATATCAAATGTGCAGTCTTTAAAATGTATGATGCACAACCAACTGTTCTCTAGCGAAACATGGGTACCTCGTTAATAATTTCAATAGAGAGGTCGCACCTTTTAATCACCGCATAAATCTCGACTACAAGTTAGTCGAGGCAGGCTGCTTCTTTGAGATTCGATTATTATACTGTGCTTGCAATACTCAATCATAATATCGACTCTTCCCCTTCTTGTTCAGTAACAAGTATCATGCCTACCATATCATCAAACCTACACCAGATCTTCCTCCTCTTTCAAATTGGTGGGCGAATGAATACCAGAGAGAATAGAAGTGATAGAACTTCTCTAATCTCTGGAGAGTAACTGTGCCATCCTTCTCTTACATCGTTTCTCTCTTTCTAACTAACTTTCTCTATCACTTTCTTATTCTCTCTTATACTCACTCCCCTACTTCTCCTCACTATCACTCTCTTACGCTCTCCCTCTCAATCACTATCTCTCTTCTCTCTCTAACTTCCCTCTCTTTTCTCTCTCGCTTCTTTCTCTTTCTTTTCTCCTTTCCTCTTCAACCAATTCATTCTCAAACCTCAGTTACTCTTTGTTCCTTTCTCTCTCTCACACACACTTAATTCTATGTATTTATTTTTCTTTGGATTGTGCTCACTAATGTTTCAGATTATTCCTCCCAAATATTGATTTCCATGCATAAGTACATTCTTTCCACTCTCATATTTATTTATTATTTTCTGTCAAGTTATAAATTTTTACTTTTTCTACTCTGTATTATTTATGATAAATTTTTATTTTTCTGAACCTTCTGTTTTAGAATCTACTATTCATTTGTCTATTATACGTACATAGACTCGATATAAGGCTTATTTTTCTCTTAGTTTCGCAGTGATGTCAATCTTTGTCCAAAATTTACTATTATTATTTATTATACTGAATATTATCTCTGTTATTTTGTAAAATTGCAGTATTTGTAAACTTAATGTTACAATAGGCGGCAGCCTTATAACAATAGAAAATAAAATATCTATCATTCTCTATCTTACTCATTTTCTTTCTAACTCACTCAATCTTTTCCTCATACTTCCTTTCTTTCTCATTCCTTGCCTTTCAGTACCTCACTCTCTCTCTCTCTCTCTCCCTCTCTCTCTCTCTCTCTCGATTACTGTCTATCTCTTTCTCTTTTTATCCCAATCTTACTATTATCTCTCTCTCTTCAACTCTCAAATTACCAGAACAAAGACTTTTCCGAATAGTGTAACTTACTTTAAGGGACACTTTAAAGTATGGCAAGCCTTACTATTTCAAAGACTATTTTCAATTTGTCTCCGAAGGTAGGAGGTTAGATTTTTCAAGCACTAGGACTGGGGAAAATACTTTAAGGATACCTGATCATCGAACTACAATTTATAATAAATCATTTCTTGTTAGCGTTTGTCGTGCTGGAATGCACTTCCCAATTCCATTAAGTCCATTGAGAGTCGAGCGGGCTTCATTTCAAAATTGAGAAAGCATCTTTTTGAGAGAATGACGGAGGCAGTCCAACATTATAATTAATTAATTATTATAAATTATTATAAATAATTATTATAAATAATATCCAATTATTATAAATAATATTCACATCAAAACATAGTACTTTTTTAAGAATAGATTTCCAAATACCTAGCTCATGTGGTATTAGCTTCAATAATTATAATTCAACTATGATAATCTCATTTAATCAACATTCCAGTCTTAAATGAACATCATTCATCATTCCTATCACTTTCATTCATCTTTCATGAATTACAGTATCCATTCCACATTTTTGTTTAATTTATCACAATTTCATAGAGTAAAATTCATTAAATCAATTTTCAGTCGACTCTATCTATCAGTAAAAAATTTGTTGCGGTTGAGTGTTAATGGGAGGGATATCCTCGCATATCCTTCTCCAAGAATGGACATCTTTGTCCAAACTACGCCATTTCATGTGAATACATCACAATCATATTATAACAATAAGAATATTGAATCCTATAGATCTGTAATTCAGTAAGTTCCTTGTAATTAGATTTATGTTTAATTTTTAGAATCTGGGATTTAAGATCGTAAATGCTGTGCTCTGCTTGAATAAAGTGAATAATCTAATTTAATCTAATCTCTCTACTCTCTTTCCCATACTCGGCTTTTCAATAACTCTTTCTTTCTCTCTCACTCACATTTTCTCTCTTTATCTTATCTTAATCTTCCTTTCAATTATTCCCTTTCTTCTCCCCTCCATCCCACACACACTCTCTCTCTCTCTCTCTGGGACAAAGAGATAAGGCACATAGAAAATTTAAAAGGACATATAATTTGGATAGTCTACTTGAATATCGAAATCTCAGAAATAGAGTTAAACAACAGTTATGTAACTCAAGATTAGGTACTAGAATTCATTTATAACAGACAATAGACAAAACGCTTCCTTGCTATGGCGTGGTATAAAGGAATTTGGCCTAGGCAAACAGAAAACTCAAACCCCAATTTACTTACCTCTCGACAGTATTAATGAATACTTCATTTCTCACGCAAATCAACGTGATGAAACAGTGATAACTAATCATATTAACGATTTAAATGGTATGGTAACCAATTTGAACACACCACTTGTCGAACAGTTTAACTTTCATCCAATTTCAGAACAGGATACCTTTAAAGCAATTCAGCATATTCGTAGTAATGCTAACGGAGCAGATAAAATCCCAATAAAATTCATCAAAAAAATGTTATATGCAGTACTACCTACCATCATTCATTTTTAATAAATCTCTTGAAAGTGGTATTTTCCCTGAAAACTGGAAGCTTGCTCTGGTTCGACCATTGAATAAAGTTGCCTCTCCCAATAAAGTTGAAGATTTCAGACCAATTAGTATCCTACCTGCCCTTTCCAAAGTACTTGAAAGACTTATTCATGCACAAGTCACAGCATTCCTAGAGCATGGTAACAAACTACGTCTGTTACTATTTTCAACCAATTCTGTGGAAACTTCCGGGCTGGCGTGAAGTTGGCCCGGAAAATTTGAAACTTCTAAATTTGGTATTTAGAATTCTAAACAAACGTCAAATTTATCAAAACAAACCTAAACTAACGCTAAACTAACGATTCATAACATTTTCGTCGTCAGGGCTAACATCATCCGGGCCAACTTCACAGACGTTAACAAACTTCATAACTTTCAATCAGGTTTTCGAAAATCACACTCAACAGAGACCGCCTTGTTGCGTGACACAGATGATATTAGGTTGGCCATGGACCAGATAAAATGTACCATTTTAAGTCTATTTGATTTCTCCCAAGCGTTCGATACCGTAGATAATAATGTTCTCCTGAAGGAACTAGCTATTCTTGGATTTAATCATAGAGCATTGCAGTGGTTCAATTCATACTTATCCGGTAGAAAACAGTGTGTATCTGATAATATCAACAGGTCAAATTGGAAAAATGTCGTTCATGGTGTTCCTCAAGGATCTATTCTTGGCCCCCTACTGATACTCTACATGCAAATGACCTACCCTCTGTCATCAAGTTTTCTAGTTTCCATACTTATGCTGATGATCTCAAGATCTATGCAAGCTGTTCAATCTCGAGAATAAATGATACAATAGCCAAAATGAATGAGGATATCAATTCAATAGTTGAATGGACTAAGAAAAATGGCCTCAAGCTCAATCCCATCAAAACGCAGCCTATAATTATTGGATATTCACGCATAATTAACAAAATTGATTTTAACTCAATCCACAAAATCACCGTTGATGGTAACGACCCCTTTTGTAGCACAGTGAAAAATCTTGTCATTCTTATGAACCTTGACTGGTCAGAGCAAGTAGATAGCACTTGTAAAAAGGTTTTTTCAGCCATGCACCCGATAAAAAAACTAAAAGACATCCTCCCCAGGCACATTAGGTTATTATTAGTTAAATCTCTCATATATGTATTGCAATTCTGTACTAAATGACATGCAAGTCACTCTAAATAATAAACTACAACGCTGTCAAAACTACTGTCTACGGTTTGTATACTCCCTCGAACGTCATGAAAGGATCACTCAAGCCCACATTGATAGTGTAACCTTGAAACTACCAGAAAAGAGACTTTTTCGTATTGTGAAACTTGTCAGGGATGTTTTGGAATATGGCAAGCCCATATATTCAAAAAACGATTTCAAATTCGTATCTGGAGGTAGAAGGTTGGATGTTTCAAGTACTAGGACAGGAGAGCATACTTTAAGAATCCCAGTTCATCGTACCACTATTTACAATAAATCTTTTCAAGTTAGTGCTTGTCGCGCTTGGAATGACCTCCCCAACTCCATCAAATCCATTGGGAGTCGAGCGAGCTTCATATCACAATTAAGAAAGCACCTTTTTGAGAGAGTGGCGGAGTCTGTTCAACATTAGAGCAAACACATGACAGCTTCCCTTCCTTTCACCCCCTCATCTATCCTCTTGATAATGTAATGAATTTTTATTTGTATAAAGTTGTATACTAGTTGGTATTTATTTCTGTTCCATTTAGGATTATGATTATAGTTACTTTCTCAATATGTGTATATAGTATAAGACTTTAGTTTCAATTATTACACTCCTTTCCATTTACATTACTGTGCATCAACTTTATCCCATCTAGCTTGAGTTGATTCAAATTTGACCGACTCTCTACAGATTTTTATCACTTAGTATTATCTATAATTATTTATTATTATTCGCTATTTAATCCATTTGATCATTCTCCCCAATTTAGTTTTGAATTTCGAATCACCTATCATGCCATTTGATGGACATTCCATTATCATTATTCCCATCATTCCCACTCATATGAATCTTATTCGTTTTACATAATTTAATATTATGAAATTTCCAATAAAATAAATACTTAGTACCGTAGTTGTAAAGATCAGAAAAATATTCGCCCATGGTTGAGTGTTGATGGGAGAGATGTCTTTGAACATCCCTCTCCAATAATGGACATTTATGTGTCTAAACTCCGCCATTTTATGTAGATACAGCCAAAATTTATATTACCGTTAGCTTATTGAATCCTACATCTGTCCCATTTTGCAAGTCTACATAGTTTATAATTAGCCAACTTATGCAAACCATAATGTAATTAGTGTAATTTTCATTTATTTTTATTCTTATAGCATAGGATTCGAATTATTGTATTATGTAATCTACATGAATAAAGTGATTGAATCTGAATCTCTCTTTCACTCCATGGTTGAGTGTTAATGGGAGAGATGTATGTCTTTGAACATCCTCCTCCAAGAATGGACATTTATATGTCTAAACTCCGCCATTTTATGTAGATACAGCACAAATTTATATTTCCGTTAGCTCATTGAATCCTACATCAGTTCTGTCTCATTCTGCAAGTTTTCATAGTTTATAATTAGCCAACTTATGCGAACCATAATGTAGTTAGTGTAATTTCCATTTACTTTTTTTCTTGTAGCATAGGCTTCGAATTATTGTTTTATGTAATCTACATGAGTAAAGTGATGAAATCTGAATCTCTCTGAATCTGAACCTGAATCTCTATCTTCCTCCTTCTCTCTCGTGTTCTCCCACTTCAACTAGCCTATACTTCTGCTGTTCATTTAGTATACAATATCTTCCTTCTTACTCAATACAATCGATTTTTATGTCACTAATTCTAATACCCATTATTTCATGATTTTGGTAACATTCATTTGAAAACCATAATTATAATTCGATAGAAAATTTGATCTCACATAATTTGATTGATAAGCATGTATAGAATACTCTCATCTAATATGATAAACACATAGATATTACGAGTATATTATGTGATCAGAAACCAATCAATACTTTAAGGTGCGGCCGAATACCTCTGGTTTGTTTTTGTTCGTTTATTTATCGTACAAAAGCATGGAACCAGCTGTTTTTTCACGCAAATAATTTTGGTATAATCGCAATTTATTATGCTAATAATAATTGTGCTAGAAACCTGTCCTCAATAATCAATAACAATCATGCATTTATCTATTCAGTGTTAATCATTTAATGATTGTGGAAAACATTTTTTTAATATTTGCATAATAGTGTATGATTCTAGCTGTTGTGGAAACTATAATAAAATAAGGCCAAATTGACAACTGAATGATTCTCGATAAAGTACTAACAGTCCAATCATACAATGATTACAACATTATATAACTTATAATGTAATCTGTTGTACATATGTTGAGCGTCATGTTGTTGAAATTATCATTTCATTGGATTACACTCTATCAACTTTTGAGATCGAATAAGAAGTTCGCTACCATAGAATTTACATATTTTTCGAAGTCGGATACTTGGATTCAGATAGTCAAGATCACATCTCATCACGGGGAGTAATCAAAGTGGTGAAAAACGTTTGTGAATATTTTTGAACGGCGTATATACTCAAAGTGATATTCATATTAAGTTAATAATGGTCACATGAAAATTAATAATAATTATTTTAAGTACATATTAACTCTCAGATCTATGCAATAATATTCACTGTTTTAATAGAATGTAATATTATTGACAGATATTACTCATCACACATAACAAGATTTCGGTTGGATGTTAGAAAGAACTTCCTTGTCCTAACTCCGCCTCATAAAGAATATTTCCATTCCAAGATCGGAATGAGGACATCAAGAGGAGGAGCAATGAACTCATGATGATTTCATCTTCTAATTTACACAGCTCTGAAACCTAACCCAGAAATTTCATCCTCACAAGAGCATATTATTTCACAAACTTCAGTACAATCTATTCAAATTTACTATTCCATAAGGATATAAATACATCAACTTAGAAACTATTGTATGTTGTATTTCAATCTCAAGTGCATTGTAAATTTATTTCCTAATATCAAGCATTCCTTTAAATGTGACTAAATTACTAAATCTGAGGAAAAACTTTCTACAACATAATACTCTCCTAATGTGCACTACTTACAATTACATTTGTTTACATTAACGGAGATCATTCAAATTATGTGCTAATAGAAATTGTTGATTCTTAACTGTTGATGTAGGCCTACAATTTTAAATTGATTTGCAATTTCAAGCATTATCCAATAGATAAGAGATCAATCTTAGAGACTTGAAATCTACTTCCCTCAACCTAAACTATTACCTAAATTTAACCTAAGTTTCTGAGTAGTCCAAGTATTTAGGTCTCATGTTTCGAACTTTCAAAATTATAACGAATTTCTACAACAAACTCCATTACTTCTTTTGGAAGTTTCTTAATAAATCTTCACAAGTTTGACTATCTTTTTCTTTCACAGCGGGAAGAAACAACAATAAACCACGTTTAAGAGTGTAGATAAACTGAGGAAAATAAAATAGAAGGAGAGAGATTTGATGAAAGGGAGAGAGAGAGAGAGAGAGAGAGATCGAATGGCGCAGATAGTGATGAGAATAGCACGGGACCTATCCTATTTTCTATTCAATCTGCAGAAGACACACCTCTAGAAAAACCTTCATTTCCTGAAGGCTATAGCAATCAGTTTATCTACTTCTTTTCACCCACTTATATTTTCTCACATTCTTTTTTACACTGTTCTTCCTCTTCTCTTCTGGTTCTTTCTCATCTTCACCATCATTTCCTTCTTCTTCTTCTTCTTCTTCTTCTTCTTCTTCTTCTTCTTCTTCTTCTTCATCATTTTCTTTATTTTTTCTTATTTTCAGCTCCTTCCTTTTTTTCTTCTTCTTCTATCAGTTGCATTCTGACCACACCTGTTGCCGTATTGGGTGAGGCTCGACCATCTCATTATTTCCCCACACAAACTTCAATTTGCAATAGTTGGTGTTTACAATCATTATTTTATTAAGCCTCCACTATTGTGGTGAACCTGAGAAACTTTACACTATAATGACTCTAGAAACTGATTTTCCTACATTGAATATGACTCATCCACCTCGTAACACTATGCAAGTATTCTGTATTACTTTCAATGATACTATCATTTTACGAGCAGTACTGACCTGTATTTTATAATAAGTGTGAAAAAATAGTAATGCGTGTATTATTACATATATTCAAACAAGAAACTGTTTGACCTTCTGTTGGCTACTCATACAACAGCTATGAGAAAATAATCAAGATATCAGGAAATCATTTGATAGTTTGTTGATTAGTTGCGTATCATTTGATAGTAATTTAATACAAGACGGCAAACTCGCTTTTCTGACGATTGAATAGCTGAAAACACTATAGTGTTTTCAGCTATTCATCTCTCTAGAGAGATGCCAACTGAATTGCCACTCATTTTGTCCTGATTGGTTTCTTTTGCCATGAAACTTTAAGCTATCTAACGTTTTACTACAACACTTGAATTTTCCAAGAGTAGGCTACTAGCCTATTTTGGAGCTCAAAGTGATGATTTCTCTCTTTTGAGCCTTTGTACTAGTTCTTCATTGTCTAGGACTCTAGAAGAGTCAGATTGGTTCTCCAGTACACGTTACAGGAGGATAACAATTTTAGAAAAACGCAGGGCCGGTCTGGCAACCCGAGCTAGGGCCCCCCAAACTAGAAGAATGAAAAGCTACTCGTTAAAGAATTTGGTACAGGGTGGGGTAGTTAAACGGCACCACTTCAGGTGATAGAATAAAATTCACAGAAAATATTTTCAAGTAATACATCGCAACAAATTGTAAGAGCACAAATGGAAATTTTGTTTCTATACATGAAAATTTTTACTTTTCGTAATAAGATGTTGACCATCATTTTGCACACATTGCTCAAGTTTCACACTGAGATTCCAACACGCTGTAAAACCTCTGGTGTTGATGCAAGAATTGCATGTGCTATTCACATTTCAAGTACTCTATTGTTGCTGGTTGATAAGTCTTGAAACCCTTGAGGTATCCACATAAAAATCGGGTGAACGAGGAGACTACTGAATATAAAGGCTAATTTTCCTACTGATGAAGCGGTTCAGAAAAATATTTCTCATAATCTCAATTGATACTCTGGCCGTATGGCTAGCTGCTACATCTTGTGGAAATTAAGTGTTCTCATTTCCATGAAATTATCAAAGTAAAGTAATGAGGAAGTTATTTAGCATTTGAACATAGCGAGCTGGCGTTACTGCAATTACGTCACTGTTGTCAACCTCAAAAATATGGACCAAATTATTCTATTCGAAAACACCGCACACCAGACAGTCGCTTTGGCCGAATGAAGTAGCAAGAATACAGAATTTCATGTGTGACTTGCAGTGGCGCCGACTTTGGGGGGGCAAGGCACTTTCTGCCCCCTCAATAATCACTCAGGGGGGGCAATGCGTGTATTTTGCCCCCTCAATATTCATAGATTACTAGAGAAATTTTCATCAATTTTTTGAGTATCAATTATCAATAAGTAGGCCTATTGAAAGAATATTTTTTGCCATCATCAATTCCTAATAGCTCAAATGAAACCAATTTTAAACAATGGTCTAGCTATTTTTATTATATTCACAACTGGTAACTGGACTGTGATGGTGTGGAATGATATAGGTCTACTATTATTATTTTGAAATTCCACATTGTTCACAAACCATAGAAATAGACGATCAGTCTCCTGTTTATTATTTGCATTACCCAGCTAGGCGTCTGGGCTTAGATTGTTATAGCCGCATATGAGTCGTTAATTGCAACATTTTACAAGAACTTCATTCTTAATTAATTTTTTAATGTAAAAATCTCCCACTCTTCTTTCTTTGAAAATATAATACTGTCTATATAAATACTAAATCAAATACAAAATCTAGATAAACATAACAAACTACACAATAATGGAACTAACATTCATAGCCAGAATTACTCAGTTTTCATTTCCACTAAAGAGAGTGGTGGTTAGCACATGGCACATCTATTCGTGTTTCATGTATTTCGTGCGATTTTTTTACAACCGTTTATTAACGTTGTGAGTGGAAATTGTAAAAACTCTAATTAAAAACGAACTAGATGTATATTATGTGTAAGTTGGATGAAAATTTTCCTTCAACCTACATATCAGAATAAATTCAGTACCTTAACTATTACCTATATTAATTTTTATTTCTAAATATTTTTTTCGTGTTCAAAATTGGAGGAGAAACTTGATTCATTTACTTCCGAGAATCACGATTATAATGGCCAATTTGAATTAAATTAATGATAGGGTAATAATAATTATAGGGAATTCAAAGTAGTCCTCGGATGGCACCCCCCCCCCCCCGCCACACATTAATCTTTAGTTTGCCCCCCCAATATTTTGATGAAGTCGGCGCCACTGGTGACTTGGACAATGTGTGCTAAATGATTGTCTCCACCTTAATGGAGTAATACTCAAAAAGTACAATTTTAATGTAAAGAAACGAAATTCCCATTTATGTTCTTACGATATATTGCAATACATGACTTGTGAATATTTACTTTGAGTTTTTTTATCGACTGAAATAGAATTTATGTTTTCATTCAAACCCACAACTTGTATTTCATTATAGACGTTACTTAAAATTTGTGATTTTTATTCATTTTAAACGATATTAGGGACAAGAGATCTTTTTGCTAGCCGCAGTCGGCGTGGCTAAGATTTTGACTTGGACACGCCTTCATGCCCAGCCTGCTCTTATCTGATTGGTTGACAGTGTTTTGTGAGTTCTGCCTTAGAAAATGGCTGCTAGCAAGAAAATTATGGATGTTTATGATAACAATAATAATAATAATAATAATGATACTATTCAAGCATACCACTGGCGGCTTGTACCCACAAAACAGGTATACAACACTTCACGTGTTTCGTGGGCACGAGCCGCCAGTGAAGCATACTTCTCTAAAATCACATTGTTCATCGAATAGAACTAATATAAAGCCTAATTATTATTTTTTCATTTATAAATAGCTGTACATAATACCTCGAGAATGCTGAATAATCCCAAACATAATTGAGAAACGCAGCCTTGTAAAAGATTTATTGTTGAAGTCTTGATACCTTAATTCAGTAGTCGAAAAATGATTGCATGTTGTCTGAATAATAATTACACTCAATGAAGTATGTAGAATTTCAGGTTTTTGGGTCAAATAGCGAGTAAAAATCCGGTTTTTATAGATAATTTTTTTTTTCAAATCCGGGGGAGGACCCCTGGACCCTTCTCTTGGCTGAAGGGTGGTATTCTATACCTCACAGACCCCCCTGTCAAGTGACAGATGTGGGGCCCCCAGTTGATCAATCCCCAGGGGCCCCCTACCACCACAGACCGGCCATGGAAAAACTGGTTCATAAGTTATTTCAACTTAGCTGAGAGAACTACAGTAGGTTGATTATAATCTGTCATGAATTGTTAAAATTATTGCATGAGATGAGCAATGAGCAAGTAATGATATATAATGAGAATGATAAATAGGGATAAGGATATTCTACCGTTTTGTCTTGAGTCCCGTATCCCCTAACGTTTTTGCATACCGCATGTTGAGAACTGCCAACTTATTGATATTAATGTAATGTAATGTAGCGTTGTTTATTGTAATTTAGTGTAATTAAATGTATTGTAATATGATTGTGATGCATGTAGCGATTCTATGAATTGTGAAAGATTTTTCTCTTAAACTCTAATCACTATAATTTTCACTATAAAACTCATTTAATTTGAAGATGAAATAGAAACACATAGATTTTGTCAATTTTCTACACTATTTATTTGGTACACAATCATGGTTTCATGACCACACAGGTTTCTACAATATCGACCACAACTGTGTTGAATTCTCATTTATTTTCATTCGTATCATAAGATTGTACTGTACCGCTGAATTTTATAATCTGTCAAGTATGCAATGAGTCTTATAAGACCTAGTATGTTATAAGACTAGATTATAATATTATAGTAAGTATCTTATAAGGCCATACAATTATGTTATTGTAAATCAATGAATAATCAACTCATTAAAGAATAATAAAGAATGAATAAACTTACCCATAACGGGGGTACAGTTGACACTATCAGCGTGTCTGAGCACTATGGCGGCCTCCCTGGCCGACTGTGACCTTGACCCTTGACCTCTCTCCCGGCGCACAGTGGTTGGCATGAGGTGACCCTCTCCATCCGAACTGACCGCGGTGACCACGCTGCCCTCAGGCCTACCTGCAATCCATGGAAACAAATCAATGAATCAAGAATCAATAAAAAAGAGAGTGTCCCATAATAGAGCAACAAACATGTGAATGGCAACCTGACATTAAAATAAGGGAAAAAATCAGTAAACATGTGTCCTGAAATTCTCTGTTACCAAGATAATGGTTGTACATTAGAATAATAATGCATTATTTATTGCATATTTTAGTTTTCTCATGAGGTAGAATTAAATTGAAGATCTTGAAATCATTATCTGAAAACGAGGCAATGGATCCATGAGGATTCTCTGATACGTGTTATTAGAGGTTGCTATATTTATGTTCTATTAAGAATAGATTCTGATTCGTGTTACCGAAAATCATGGATAACAGCTAAAAAGTTTGTTTCTTGGTATAGTCTGGTCGAGCAAAGAAACATTCTGACAAGATGGAGAAATGACTCCAGTATCCAGCTCGACCAATATTAGTTCAAAAATTATAAATCAGGTCTCAAATTGTATGGAAGAATTTTTTCTTCAATTTGAGATCAAATTAATAATGTTTCAACCAGTATTGATCGAGATGGAGTCATTTTATAACCTTCCTTCTTTGCTCAACCAGACCATATTAGAACCATTGGAAAGAGCACTAGAATTATTTCTAAAGATTATAAACCGAAATCGCTCAAAAATTCATCTAGAATGAAGATATCGATATAATCTGGTCAAGCAAAGAAGACATTTCTTCAAAATGGCCTCTTGAACCGAGAGTGTAACTACACATGCGCAGACCTGAAAAATATTAATGTTAAAACACATCTACCAACCTACCACTGATGAGATGTTATGAGAAACAAATGGTGAGAGAGCAACTAATCTCATTTCGACTGCTGACAGCATTGAACAGCTGCCATTTCAAGGAATTTCTTCTTTGCTCGACCAGACATTAGTATCATTACTAGCCGGCAGGCTCGCTTCGCTCGCCTGGACCCCTGACAGTATCAGCAGTGTCAGTAAGTCAAACAGGCTCGCTTCACTCGCCTGCATAACCTCAGTCAGTGTAAACTGAGACAAATAGGCTCGATTTGCTCGCCTGCAAATTCCGTTCAGAAGGGATTCAAAACTTATTGAACACAGCATTTCTAGACCTAGTCTGGACCTGTTCACCAAATTTCGACATTTTCTACCAATTTATTCTCGAAAATTCCAAGAAAAACTCTGAAAACTCCGAAAATAGTAAAACGCTGATATTGAGCGTAACCTTGGGAACTATATCGGACATAGTTTGAAACTTGATTCAATATCTTCCAAATTAGTTTATCCATGATCTCGCTTAACCATTGAATTTACAGTAAGGATTGGTAGTATCAAGGCGGAAGATATGCAACCCGCAATACATCTACAATTTTTTAAAACCTGATTACTGGCGTAATCTTGAACGGAATTCAAAAATATCTTAACACAACATATCTAGACCTTATCTGAACCTACCTACCAAATATCAACATTTTCTACCGATTGGTTCTCGAAAAAAGTGAGAAAACGCCGAAAAACTATAGAAAAACTTAAATATTTAGCGTATCCTTGAAAAGTTCCTAAAATCCGTTCTTAGCGCGCGTCTAAACATCCAACTGAACATGCCTGCCAAATTTGAACGCATTCTGTTCAGGGGATTTTTAGTTCTGGTGATGAATGAATGAATGAATCAGTCAGTCAGTCAGTCAGTGCCATTTCGCTTTTATAGATATAGATTATTGATTCAATTTTAATTTTTCCTCACCAATTCTTTTGATTCGGACGTCTCTATTGAAGGATACTCTTGGTCGCTGGGAACTATCTGACCTCTGAGAGTCAGATCTGCTGACATCGGGCATTTCGCATCAGACCTGCAAAAATCATAAATTAATAGAGAATAATAATGCAATAAAGATGTTCATCTTCTTTTAAAAAACTTTAGAAGTATTATTTTTACAGACATGTTTCGGGTCTAAGCCCATTCTTAATTTAAAAAATGGGTTTTTGATTTTCAATTTTATCTATCAATATTTTAAACGAATACTTGAGACTTTCACGCAAGATCGTATTCTGCATGAAAAATATACGAAGTCTCCTTGAATAATATATGCAGATGATTAATACATAGACTCCGGGGGAGGCTTGCGAGCCTGTTTGCCCCAGCTGATACTGACAGGGGATTTGCAAGCGAGCGAAGCGAGCCTATTTGTCTCACTAACACTGCTGATACTATCGGGGGTCCAGGGAGCGGAGCCTGCCGGCTAGTAAAATAAATATATAAGTGGATGAGCTAAGAACTGAGAACGAGAAATCCAAAACTCTATGAAGAGGATTGAGGGTAGGCCTAATCATAGCCAGAATATCTGCCTAATTTCTCTGTGATGTTTTTGAATCGTTTTTTATTGATAAATAGGCCTAAGTCTTTCTTTTGAGTTATTGTAATAGACACCACGAAGATTAAAAATTCATTTTAGTTTCTTGGATAATTGTGATTTTCATAAAGAACTTAAAAGTCTGATAGAAATTCAAACACAGGTTTCATAGTAAAAGTGTTAGGAAGAAGATATAGCAGTTATAATAATTTTGTCTGGGATTATTCAATCTAGGAGTGTCCTCATTTTCTAGATTCTAGACGGATCGAGAATTATGAAATTATGTCAATTATCTATCTACAACAGACATTGATCAAAGAGCTCAGCATTGAACAAGTAATCAAAGATCAATTACGACTTGTTATATACCTATTGGCTGCCCGAAGAAAACAGCTGTTCAACTGACCGGTTGCATGAACGTCAATCAAAGTCAATCTGAACATTGAACATTGGTAATCGAAGATTAAACTGTGTTTCTTCAATAGGCTAGTAAACACTCATGTCAACATTTTTATTTCAGTCTCAGATAATCAGAGTTCCCAAAGTATAGTGGTGCCGCGAACAGAAGAGCCTTTGGTAACATGTCTGCCATTCACTGCTGCCAGCAGTCCAAATGAAAATTGTTCTACTCTCACCATCTGTCACAATTGAAATATTACTAAATATATTTGATAAAATATATAATATATTCATGAATTGAATATATTTCTATTTGTGGAATTAATATTATTATGATTTCCTTGCAACACAATATTTCATAATATTATTAGCCTAAAGTATGGTACTTCTGTGCGGGGTCTGTGCTCTCTGGTGGTGAAAATTGATAATTTGATATGTAAACATTCATGTTTAGTTTTTGTGGCTAAACACCGCTCATGCCCAACAGATTGTTATGAAAACAAACTGGGAAAGGATTGAAACTAAATAAAAATATAATTACCATTTGCAGGAGACCATAATAGGCTAGGTACTAATATTCATTCATTTATTTATCCATATTATGCTTGTTTTAAAACCATTCAATATTCCAACAAATTGCAAACAACCTACCTATCTGAGGTTACCGTAAAGCTCAGTAGTCAGTAAGGGAGAGTGGGGAACAGTGAGACACTTTTTTTCAAAAGCAGATAAAAAGTTTGAAAAAGCCTTTTTTGTCGGTTTAATTATTCCAGTAGATAGTCTAGACTATCTACTCTAAGAAAATCAATCATATTAAACATTTCTATCAAAGTTAAAAATTTTAAAATTAAAAGTCACATAACCTCAAATGTCTCAGTGTTCCCCACCCCTGGAGACACACCATGGGGAACAGTGAGACAAAAATTTTAATGCAAAAAAATTATATATTATACCAATGTTTTTTCATTATTGAGAAAGAATTTAACATTAAAAACCAGTATAGTTATCTGTAACAAACAAAAATAATGTATAAGCTCCAAGAAATTCATTTTAAAATTCAATTCTCATACCGGGGAACAGTGAGACACTTCAGAAAGTAGGCGAAGTTCAAAAGGAGGTCTGGCTCCCCGAAAAATATTAATACACATTTAGAACAAAGGGTATTGAATAACTTTGATCCCCCATTCCCCCTACGGTGAACTAGCCCCCCACAAGACCAAGTGGTAAACTCTGCCAAAGCGCCTATGCATTCAACATAGTCTCACTGTTCCCCATTTTCGCTTTTCCATGGCTATTCCATGGCACTGTTCCATGGCTTTTTAATTAAAAAAAAAAAACATAACCTCAAAATATTATCAAGAAAATTGCATGCTGCTTCAATTAGCATGAATAACTGTATTGAGAACATCCTTGGCTCTTGTCATATTTCAAAAACTAATTTTCATAGAAGAAAAAAACTAAAAAATATTTCCATCAAAATATTGCCTTCATATGAAGTCGAAATTATATTGAAACAAATCGTCGTCGTAAATACCACAAAATACTTGATATGACAAGAATAGGCCTATATTTGTAACCTTCTTATAACGATTCATAAGAAGTATTTAGAATACTAGGAATATTGTACCATGCTTTTACAGCAGTAGTCTAAAATCGTTTACAGTTTTTCATTTGCTCAAAACATTTCTCCTAGAATCATTAGCGTATTAAAAATCCTGTTCCTAGTCCTATCGAAATTTTTCGTATTGTTTGATGATTCACAATATGATGTACCTGATCTAAAATCTATTATGTATTATGATTTACCCAATCTAATTAACTTTTCAATAAAAACAAAGAATATGAGTCGTTTGGTTGTAGTCGAGGAATGTTTACCGTAACTCGTAATTTGGTATTGGACCTTTACATATAGTAACTCGTAATAATTACACAACTCTTAATTTGTTGTAATTATTGGATCATTACATATCTTTCGTAGATACTCTATTTTATTATCAGTATTTTATATTCTTAGTGAAAAAGTCAATAATTGATATTTTAACCTATTGATTGGTTGACTACGTTTCACATTGAGGGGAATAAATTTAATTACATGGCGTTGTGGAACATGATTTATTAATAAGTTACATCAATCAATGATAATATTATTTATTGTTGATATCCCAATCAAGAATTGATGATGATTGATGCAGGCTTTGATCAATAGTTCTTGATAGACAATTACTCCTCATGTATCGTTATTTATTTATTTATTTAGCTTTTGGCTTTTAGTCGTGGGGAGACCCAAGGGTTGTTCCACTTCGCCAGCATGTAACCTAATTTTCACTACATGGAAAACCATGGTTAAGCCTATAGTTAATTCAGTCAATTGAAAAAAAAATTTTTCAAATTCAAAACATTATATTAACTAATAAAACCGAATCGTTATAAGTAGGCAATAAATATACTCTTGTCATATTAAGTATTATAGCGACTGTCAAACATGGAATACAATACACTACAATTATAATAGAAATAATTTAATAGTAGGAGAACTATAATATCGTGTATTTGAAAAGCCTAATTGGATTCAACAACGATGACCCTGGCTGTCTAGCAAAAATATGTCACAATCGCAACTCATTTGATAGTGGTAGTGTAGGCTTATAATATATTCCAATAGAAGTCTCAATTAGCCTATTCTACTGCTTGTATGCATTAGGCCTGTATACTTAAGAAATGAGCAATCAGTAAAATTCAAAAATGAATATTTTCGCCAATATATTTTTAAAGTAATATACTGCATGCTTGATTAACGTTCATTCAATAACACATTCGAATACTGACTAAACAACTAAACAGGGGTGATCATAAGTTGGTTGCCCATAGCAACCAACCATGAAGTATCCATATGACAGTGTTCCTCCACTTGATTTCAGAGGATCTCATACACCAATAAGAAAGAGGCACATACGTCTAGGCAATAACATAAGTAGGCTACAGGCAGGCATAAGTTACATACAGGCAACATAAGAAGCAACATCTAACTACTTGGTGTTATGAGAACCTCTAAAATCAAGAGGAAGAACACATTGGCTAATAATATTGCTTATTGCATTTTACTGCTTTCTTGTTGCTTATTTCTCTTGTGTGCGAGCCGCCTTAGAGAATAGTAATAGCTGGCGCCAAAAATTTATGCATTTGGAGTATGACTGTTATTTATTCTTAGCTCTGTCAGGACAGTCGGCGAGCTGTCTGTGAGAGTACATCGGAATGAGAGCGTTCCCAGCTATACTAATTTGCTCTCGAAAACAGCTTCAGACCATCATGACAGACCTGAGTATCAATAACAGTCATTCGCCAACCGCCTAAATTTTTGGCGCCAGATATATGAGATAAAATTCTAGACTATTGGATTCAATTTAACGATGATAGCTTACAATAATTAATCATTTTAATTAGTTTTGGGCATTAGCCTGTTGCACTCACAAATGTATATACCTATAGTCTGTCCAAGCAAAGATGACCCTCTGGCAAGATGGAAGAATGACTCCAGCTTGGTCAATATTTGTTTAATAATTATAAATGTGTTCTTGATAGTAGATCAAATTGATAATTTTTGAAACAATATTGACCGGGCTTGAGTCCTACTCTCATCTTGCCAGAGGGTCTTCTTTGCTTGGAATGACTATAATTATTATGGAATAAATGATAAATAAATAAATAATGAATGATTGTGGCAAAAACATCTATCAGACCTCATTCACCGCCACATGCTACACACAAAAACAACTCCAAGCAAAAAGCAAACATCAGTCCTTCAAACATCGACTCCATACTGATTTTCCTTTCTAGTTCTGATTCAGTTCCAATCAACGCCGATGAATTACTATGAATTACTGTCCAAGCAAAGAAGACCCTCTGGCAAGTTGAGAAAATGACTCCAGCTCGGTCAATATTGGTTCAAAAAATATTGATTTGGTCTCAATCGTAGGAAACATTCTGATCTACAATTTGAGATAGAATCAATATTTTTTTGAAGCAATATTGACCGAGCTGGAATCATTTTCTCATCTTGCTAGAGGGTCTTCTTTGCTTGGACAGACTATAACTGAACAGTCCCACTCCATAATGAATCGTTTCAACGTAGCAAAACACATCCATCCATTCTCCGTCTTTGAATTGAGTTTTAAAAACCATCTGTTTATCCATCTATTGAAGACAACGAAATGAGATCGGGACGACCTCTAACCGACATCCATAAATGGTCTACGACCCGGTGCCGCCGACGGTACACTCTTGCATATCGATGTGAACAGAGAGGAGAAAAGAGAGGGAGCGTCAAACATCAATAGCGATGAACTGAGAGAGAAGACAAGGTGTTTCATTGCGTGAGTGGCTGCAGACGAGACGAAGTGGTTCACGTAACAGCTATGACATTCACAAAGTTAGACAGAGAAAGACAGATTCTAAAACAGAGTCAGACAAATTTAAGACAGAGAAAGAAAAAGTAAAGTTAGTGACGTCAAAAACCTGATCTGAGCTTGTCCAAAATACTGCACTGTTTGGGCCAAATTATCCACTCTCTACGTCCTTAGAAGAGCGGCATCAATTTTGGTTATGATTGAGGCGAGCCTTTCTACCATGAACACAATTATTATCAACACATTCAGTGTGAAGCACATAATTATTGGTGTGTTTGATGGTCTATTCTAATCGAATGAATGAGTTTTTGTTTCTTTCACCGGCTGGCAAACGGTCAAGGTGTAACAGACACAGGGGGTGGGCCAGAACGAATAAATGAATAGGTGGTGAATTAATCACTCGGTTTTCGATGAATGAAAATGAATGGATGGATGGTAGTTAGTTGATGATGAAGTCGATGATGGAAAGATTATTAATAATAATTGATTGTTGATAATAGATAAATTTCTGGTTAATAAATCAATCTATTATTGGTTTCGACGAATCAGATGATTGCAAATGAATATTGATGTATATCCATTGATAATTACTGATAACATCCATTGAATGAGCTGTTATGCTTATGATTAAGCTACTATGCTGCTTTGATGCTGAAAGCTGTTACTGCTGAAGATGTTATAATAAAAAAGCCAGACCTCATCCAGCATTGATGGAAACATCTTGATTGTCTAATAACACTCTGCCATCAATGTCAACACAGATATAAATCTACTATTTTGTTCCATTCAGTTCATTAATGGATAGATAGATATTGGATACTGAGATAGTGTATTAGAACTCACATTAATCATTAGTTGTGAATCGTCGAATGTGAGTTTTCTCGTTAATTTACTTAATCTTTGTGAACTTTTGCTGGGTCCTCATAAATATGATGTTGGGAAATTGAAATTTCATTCTATAACTTGTTAACTCTTTGTACCGAACAACAGGAACAGAAAAACTGTAAAAGGGAAACGTTATTTTTAAACTAGGCTATGTTTCGTTTTTGTGATATCTCGGTATATTGTCAACTCTAATCTCCATTTACTCTTAGAAAACATTTAATCAAATAAAGCGATACACCGGAGTATCCTATGATAATTTTTTAAAATTGTTTTCTAATTTAGCTGCTAGTAAGGTTTGAACCAGAGTCTTCAGAGTCAGAGTCTGACGATCTCTATCATGCCGACACACATGTAATGATAGTTACTTGAGATGCATAGTAAAACTTAAACCAACAGCAGCCTGAATAAAAAATCCTAAAATAATGGCGTGGATAGCATTTGAAGTACTTATTATAGTAAATACTATCTTTTTCTTGTTCTCATTTGCTTGAATTCAACCACCAATTTTCAGAATTAATAGGCTTCTTACTCTATTTTGAAGATATTATTTTTGAAAGTGTTCGATCTCCTGTTCATTAGATATCTTGCGTACAAACGGACACAATGACAATTCTAAGAAAGCTCTGACGAGACCTTAATAAGGCTTTATACATTAGTGAAGTTATCAGATCTGGTTATATGGCTGTTACACAATACTCCTTCATCCTGTCATAACTCTCGAAATTTGTTTTGTTTGCATAATGTTGAAATTTCATATGCGACGAGGCGCACCTTGCTCCATGGAATACTAATGTATCTGTTAAAAAAAAAAAATTGAGAAAAGAACCTGTCAACAATGGATGAATGAATGTTCTGTTCACGAAATCGTAACCTAGGCGAATCATTATTCAATATTATGCATCCAAATGGTCACAAATGTCATTGAAAAGTGGTGAACCGGCTTGAAGAGTTTTAAGATGATGCATTGATAGACATTTTATTGGTCTTTGTTTTCCCAACGTGCAAGGCGATGACCATATTATTGCAAGACTATTTATTACTTTATTCCACGTTCAACACCTATAAATTAACATATTTGGTGTTGTTTTGTAGTGGATTTATTAAATTCGAAAACTCTTTAGCTACAGTCACGAAATGTTTAGAAAAACACTTCTATGAACAATAATGAGAAGGCTAGTGAACTGAGTCCGAATTTGTCAAGATTTGCCATCAGTTATTTCAAGATCACGATCATAAAATATTGCATGACAACCTAGCAATCTTGGTATCCAAGACATTAAAATCGAATCTATCATCTTTCAAAATCTAATAACAACATACGTTTGATGCGTATTCGATATTTTGGTCGGTTGGTCCACAGAATAAGAATAATTAAATTTTCTCAGGCACGCTTTCTTGTGATTCGCGATGCCTTCGAGACTATATACAGTAGAAGTAGAATAATGGTAAAGCAACAAAAAATTAACTGAAAACTCATTGGAAAAGTGATCTACATGTGTGTAACATTTTTGAAAATTGACATTTAGGCCTAAATGGAATACGAAACTTATCGGAAACATATCTTTTCAGACTTAATATTTATCAAAAAATGTTGGTAAAATACATTTTGGTCATTATTCTGTGTTTTTAAACAATGAAATTGAATCAAGTTCTGTCTAATGAATGAATTAGATTGCTCGATTGTTCCAAATGGAATCATAGATACATGACATCTATTTAGATGACCTTGATTGATCATTCTGATATTGTGAAGATTGAAAAGAGAGAGTTGATCAAATTTTCCTTTGTTATTATTCAATGATTCTTAGCAGTGAAACTCATGAAAGGTTCAGAGTCCAATGAAAAGGTGACTTCATTCGAGTTCCAATACGCTCACGCGCCTCCCAATTCAAGTTTTTTACTTGCACAAGCTTGGACTTAACCCAGTGGGCGATGGAAAATGTCAATTAGAAAGGAGAAAGCAAACTGCTTCACATTAGAGAAAATCTTGGGCACACCCCCGGGTTAAATCTAATGCAACCAGAAATTTTCAAAAAGTATTCAATCTAATTAAAATTAAATTAATTGGAACAAGCATATAACTTATATTTATGTTGTTATTTCAAGTATTCTAATGTATTCATCCATTCAATTTCATAAATATAATGGAATTTGAATAAAACTTTAAATAATTACAATCAGAGTACCCTTTTTAAACAAAATATTTTTAAATCACGCAACATTTTTCGTGTGAATTAAATTTCCTCAAGGAACTGTGCGAATTAGCCATTTACAAGTGTAAATAACAGTTGTTTACTCACACTTGAAAATTGCTAATTCACCGAAACATGTTGTGTGAAACAAAAATATTTTGTTTAAAATGGGTATTCTGATTGTAATTATTATCTAAAGTTTTAACAAATTCAGTAGCCCTAAAAGAAAATAAGTATTGGAATTTGAATGTATGATGAATGTCTGGAAGTGACTAAAGAAAAGAAATTAATGTTTTTCAATCAAATAATATTGTGTTTTTTCGTGTGTCAGCCTGTCAGCCGATTTCTGTAATATCATATTATTGACCTTTCCGTGTATTTAAGTGGAAATAGGATGATTTAAGCCAATCAGAAACAAGAGTATTTCCACCAATTGCACAACGTCGATTTCATTCTGAATAATCCATGAACTTTTATTACTGCGGTACCTCAAAATTTCAAAAAGGTTCAATTTAGAAAAATACCAGCACCTTCAATCTCAATGAAGAAGGTGGTCTTTTGATCCATGACGAGATGCTGTGTGTACTGGGATTTCTCACCGAGAATGCAGACAAAATCCCAGTGATTATTTAGAATATGATGTTATACATTAATCTCGATAAAAATCTCTCTAGAAGGGTTCCAAGCGATGAATGTTTTATTATTGTAATTCGGTATGATGAACTTCGATTCCATATTTGAAAGGTACCATATCGTGAACAACCTTGATGATAATTAGAAACATCTGAGAGCTTGTAATTCAGTGATAAATCAAATAAATGCTAGGGATATCTTGGTATTGTTGTAATACCAGTATCATCTCACATGACCTTAAACGTTTTATTCTATTAGGGTAAAAGTCTTCAACATTACATTTCTAGGGGTGGAATAAATATTTAAAGAAGGAAAGAAGACCTTCACAGCCCTTTTAAGTATTTGCCACTGACACAGTAACGACTATTAAGTGATGAAAACACTATATCTGTCACAAGGGACTGGTCTTGCATCATCTCCTTAATGAGTTTATAGTGGAAATCAGTTATAGAGACATCTTAAATGGTAACTAGCCTGATAAGAGTGAATCGCTGACGAGTATTCAGCCTGGTATTTCACACAATTGGATGTACAATTCTTTTCTATCCTTTTATAGTATCAGTTATGATCCGTCTTCTTTCCATAACCTTCAAGTGCAAGACTGATTGAATGCAGGCATCATGAACTAGGTATGTCATATTGCTCAAGCGTGATCGCTTTTTATCACAGGAATCTAGTGAACAATGTACTTTATTCTCATAGAGTTTTAGAAAAACGTACAATATGTGACATTCTCCAACAATTAAATCGACCACAAAGGTGAGATGGCGAGTTAGAGATTATGAAAAGCTTGGAAGAATGTAGCACAGGAATTTCCAGGGGCATGTAGGAAATCTGCAATCTGAGATTGTAGGCTAAGCATTTATTGCAAAAATATTAATAGTTATACGTATATTATCCAAATATTCCATCTACTTGGTACATCATCGACTGGTGAATATCATCAAATAGATATTTTTAATTGGCGGCTCGTCAGGTGAAGTACCCGTATCTTATACTGTACAACACTTCACCTATTCCCATAGCACGAGGCGCCAGTATATTATACAACAAATGGATATTTTCTTTTTAAAATATGATTCACAGTGCCCTTTCTAAATTATTTTTCTTATAACAAATAGATATTAGCAAATAAAATTAGGTTCGTGTGGGCCGTTAGGCCTATAGGCTAGGAATTTATTACTAATATTACCATACAATAATCGTTCAGGAATTATTATGGTGACGAACGTTCAATAAAATTTCAGGATTATTGAGCTACTTGATACACTTTTTGAGTAGTTGTGAAGGTGTTACTTGATACAATTGATGATTCAGGAGCAATAATTTAGAAGCATTCAGAAACCTGGAATGATTGTCGAGTGTTTGTTGGGGGCAAGGATATGGTGAGACATGAATGATTCCACAGTCCATTGGGTACTGAACCACCATTAAGTTCTGGTCTTTTGGTATGGTTTGGTTCTGGACCAACAGGAAGTGATTCTGGTACTTATCAATTCTAATAGAACTGGAAGACAAAGCGGTCTTTTTTCAGCCAGAGAATCTAATACTCTCAGTTTTTAACGAGGGTATCGATCACTCAATCTGAGTGCTATGGTCAAAGCCAAAGCTAGTAAAACATACTCTTATAAGTAGCTCCCCATCACGAAATCTATATACATATTTCTATATACATATTTCTATATATTTTTTTCTATTTATTCATTTTTCATTTAGGAATCTGTCTGATGATCATCTCCTCTGGATTAGTAGATAAAAGGCGCTCAATTAACAGAACGGACGTCGGACGGAGCTTAGTGCGGACAAAATAATGTATCTTCCACTGGCGGCTCGTGCCCACGAAAAGGTGAAGTGCAAAAGATACAGGCACTTTACCTGTTTCGTGGGCACGAGCCGCCAGTGGAAGATAAATTTGTCCGCACTAAGCTGTGCACAGGCTCGTGCCCACGAAACAGGTGAAGTACCTGTATCTTTTACTGTAAAGCACTTCACCTTTTCGTGTGCCCGAGCCGCCAGAGGTATCTTCTACTATAGGCCTATGCCTCCTCATCTATACAAACAAATAGTCACATGGACATCAAATACCCGCAACTGCTCCTATCTTATAAATAATAGTAGGATATATTATTTCATTGTGTATAGGATAGTATTCGTTTTTATAGATACCATGACCTTTATCTCCTCATCATCTAATTATTTACTAGGTCTTAGCTGAACCTGAGACATAAATTAATATGTAACCAATTTTAACATTCTCTGTCAATTTATTTAAAAAAATCATAAAAACGCGGATTCTCAGTGTATCTTTAGAAAATGATTTGAATATGTTCGTAGTACAAAAACTAAAAACTTGATCTATTCTTAGTGTACAGGTTCAGTACAAATTATATCATGTCTGTCAAATTTGAAGGATTTTGATTCAGCAGCTTTCTTAGTCCTGCAGATGAATAAATGAAACGTCATTTTGCTTTTATACAATTTATTTTTTCGATGATGTAGGCCTATATTTCACACAGATAAATATCTATAACTCATTGTTATTATCAATATTATTTGTATAAATCATAGTTACAGTGAATTATTATCACCTACTTTATTCCCACGTGATAACCACGCAAAAGTTCTCCCACATTTTGTATAATGACTGGAAATTACTGGAAAATTTCACCGAATAATAAACGTTACAGTAGAGTGAGTGACTCAAAGTGATTTCATACAGTTTTTAAAATGTAACCAAGCACATAACTGTATTCAAGGTGGGCGTCTCTGTATAAGATACCCACTCGCAAACCTGTAGGTGTTCAGGAATACCAGGAACATAACTTAGTCAGTTCAACCTATTTTTATCATTTTAAACCATTTTATCATTTATCCATAAATCCAGTTTGTTTTTAGACTAGTAGGTAATGCCACCCAATCTTGCTAGTAGGATGTTTATATACCTATTTCCATGTTCGTGGAATGAATAAGCTTACGTTACACCGGACGCGCCACCAAGAAATTTCTATTACAATATTGTGGTTCGAAATCAACTTAAGAACTAGTTGTCTTTAACCATTTAGTCTTTAAGAAATTTGAGCGTGTAGTTCAATAATGCCTTCCACAACCTATGAGCCATGGCTCATAAATCATGCCACAATAAGGCATCAGTCCCAGGAAAAATAAAGATGGTTCCGTATAAGATAATGTGTCATTCCAAGTTCCTTGTGGAGGAAGTTATTGTGTTCATAATACCTTTGTAAACTCGAGTTGACATTTAGTGAACCCTTATTGGAATCCTCATAAAAATCTTGTTTGAGATTTGATAGATGGTATTTTTCCAACTCATGGTTATAATTATTGTTTTGAATTTCTTTCTTGTAGTATCAGTTCAAGAATTGATTAACTGAAACGTAAAACTTTATTAGCAAAGCCTTTTGCAGCTGAGATGACATAGCTAGAATTTACCTCGAGCTACAAGAAGGCGAGCTTAAGATTAATAATGATGAAAGTTCAACCAAAGATTTTTGTGATTCTCTCATGCCATATTCTATCATTTATTCATTGTATTGGGATGCAATTTACTGTAGAAACTTCTCTTGAACATTCTTGATGAATTTGGATTAATGTTCTAAAATACACAATTTAAGGTAACCTGCTAATAAAAATTTGAAAAGTTATTCTCGAATAACTAATTCTCAAATATGCACAAATTTGTTTACTATGGTAGTTCTTCAGCGGATCATGGTCTTTCCCAATCTGAAAATCACATTCTCATAAATAACTTCTCAATCCTGGAGTGAAACAGTTTTTTATTGTGGCCGGCATGAGTACAGTGCACAGAGTTGGTTGAACTGTGTAAATGGTTATGTTGTACATAATTTTATATTCTTGTTTATAATTTAATAAAATTTTAATATATGATAGTGTTAATAGACCTATCTATATTTATGAAATATATGATAGTTAATTCTTGAATTTCAGCATCTGTACCTGTACAGAGATTTTCTTAATGTTCTTAATTCTGGATCATTGAATAATTTTCTATGTAGGCGCTTAAATGTACTTTTTGGAGTGTAATATATAGCCTAGCAAAATATAGGAAAAGTATTTTGATATAACTGAAGAAGAAGGCGAAGAACAACAAAACCAACACCGATAAGAAACAAGATCAACGAGAAGATCAAATTGCAGGAAAAAATTGTTACAGTGCAGATATTATTGTCATACATTGAGAAAAGTACTCACATTAATGCTAACTTATATCCATTTCAATATTGTAGTAATCCTTGGTTGTGAGTTCAAATAACTCTTCTCCCGGTTCGATCCTATAATTATATTTCAACCCTTCAAACACTTTTATAAAAAAAAAGTTCGAAAATCGCTTCTCGTTCGTTGAATATGTAATAATAACTATTACTACATATTTCGATACACCGGAGATTAATAACAAATTAAATTATTGTAGTTTAAATTTGAGGTTAACAAAGTTTATTTAATTTGACAATGTACAGAGAATAATTACAGTCCGATAATTTGAAATGTATATGGTTTCGCGCGATTAATTTATGTACAAGCACACCGAATCGACTGTGTATTGACTGTTTAGCGATCTATAAAGAAATAGAAGAACTATTCGAATTTACAATAACTTAACAACTAATAGTAACATGTTGAACATAAAACTCCCTGATGTAAACTAAAGTACAAGTTTCGCTGCTTAGAACGGACGCCTACGACTTAGTTGCGAAGTTTTGTGGATAGGATGCTCAGAATAATTTCAGTTTCCACCAAGTGGAAACGCCATGTTACTTGTTTGATACGTGGTGGAGATTTGTAACAGAAAACCTGATACGGGAATCGGAGGAGAGAGAATGTAAAGATACTATTCTGATTCTTTCTCCAACAAGTGGTTTGAACGAAACTAGATTGAATCAAGCTTGTGAGAAGAGTTTCCTCGATGATATACTTTAAAAGTTCATGAATTGACTTCATTTAAAGCTGTTGTTCTGTCTCACAAACCACGAAACCAGTTCTTTGACATGGGTGAAATGGGAGTTACTTTAATTCATGTATGAGTATGAGTGCCCCCTCACATTACTCCATCTTCATCTATGTTCCTCTTTACATCATCTTCTCTTTCTCCTCTTCAACCTCTCATATTCCTCTTATCCTTCTCAAACCCACTCATGCAAATAACGAAGCAAGAACTTACTCACGTGTGTGTGGCCCACGGGTTTCAAACAGTTACAGATTCAATTTTTTCAGGTTAACCACATACCACACTATGAATCATTGTATTCAAGCTCACCTTAATCAATAAGTATGTACCCACCAGGAATAGTCAACTTCTGAATAGGGGCTTCCTAGATACTATCATACAATTGACTCTCAAGTTTATTACTTATGAAATCCATCTGAAAAAACTACTTGTTTAGGATCTCTGTTCATAAATCTGGGTTTTCAGTTGATAATTCCTAATGGATTATAAATATCAGGTTAAAAATTTGTTGGACCAAAATTCCATTGTCTCTTACCTATTAAAATGATGATAAAAAATCTCCAATTAATTTTTTTGAATATCCAGATTTTTTCTCAATGGTTGAAGTCTTAATCTATTAAGCTTTGTACTGAAGTCCTATAGTAGGTCCATCTCATTGGTTTCACTCCTCAGCAGTGAACTCTTGAACTCTACCAATAATTGGAAACTCAGAGCTTCGATTAAGTTGTAGTTATTGGTCTCTGATTAGATTAAAATCATGTTGAAATCAGAGGTATTGCCTGTAATTTTATAGGCCAAAATCTCAGGCATATCACTGGTTGCTTTCTCGCTGTAGTCTTTGTCCAAGCAAAGAAGACATTCTGGCAAGATGGGGAAATGACTCCAGCTCGGTCAATATTAATTCGAAAATGATGAATTTAGTCTTTAACTGTAGGGAACATTCTGATCTACAATTTGAGACCAAATTTATAATTTTTGAACCAATTTTGACCGAGCTGGCGCAACCCCCCCCCCCTCATTACCAAACGAATGCAATCCAACATATTATAATATATTCAAAGCCAAAAATAAATGATTCAAGCTGCCTTGCATATTAATATTTTTCTCATAAGTAATCCCAATGTTGCATGTGTTGTGTCAAATGTGATTATAGCCTAGGGACTTGCTTATAGTATCCCAACGTATTGTTTCTTATAAACTACTGATTTATTAAGAAATCGAGATACCGGTTTTGGTTGTTACACCATTATTAATGTCTGGTAAACTAAAACAGTAAAGAACAGAGCAGCAGTATTTATTCAAAATACTGGAATTCCTACAGGAATTGATACAAAATAACTAAAGCCTATCTACATTGAGTAGAACTGTGACATTATACCGTACTTTATCATTAAAATTTAAATTATTGATTAATTTATTTCATTAGTTTGCTTGAAAGCACAAAAGGAAGGGAATGAAAAAAGGGACAGAAAAATATTGTGAATCATTAAAATATTTCATTTCACTGGAAATAAAAGATGTTTTAAGAAAAAATCGGAATCTCAATAACAAGCAAATTGAAGATTTCAGACATTTCCACTGATCTACCCAACTTTTTTTAATAACATCCAAAATAGTTCCTAATTCAGCCAGCAGATGACAGTAGCAATAGGGTGACTTGCTTCGACTTCCATTTGACACACCTCCAAGCTCCACCCACGATCACAATGGCCGAAAACATCGGCTAGAAAAGTTTCCAAATTCAACCAGTAGATGGGAAAGTTGATGGGTGATGTTTCAGATTCGACTTGGATATTGGATACGCCTCCATGCCCCACCTGCTTTTTTCTTATTGGTTGACAGTGTTTCGTGAGTTCTGTCTTAGAAAATGGCTGCTAGCAAGAAAATGATAGATGGTGTATCATACACAAAAAATTACGCTGATTTACTCTTGACGATCTTGTGCTAGTATAATATTTATAGTATAATCTAGTATAATCTTTTATAGTATAATATTTGGGGAGTTCGATGGTAGCAAGCATTCAAAAGGCATACCAGTGTCCTAATGATAAGTCGGGCTTCGGCCAAAAACTCAAGTTCTGTCACGTAAATTTATTCATGTAATCAGGCTGGTAAGATTCTATCAAGTTGGTATTTGAAGAATTTATTCATAGAATTTAGACTTAGTTTTACTTTTATCGTGGAACTAAGGCCAGTACTAGACTTTATTAGTTTTATGCTGTTTGAAATGAGATGAAAATATGATTTTGCACTCCCATCTTATATTCATTAATTCTTTTTTTTATATGATGAAATAATTCAAACTATTCATGATCCAATACCGACCAATTGCTAGAAAAAAGTTTGAAAAACTACAACAATTCGGTAAAAATATTAGTATTAGGATTATTATCGGGAACTGGCTTGCGATTGGTCGTATGTAAGATGGTTGTCAGCCAACCATGGAATTAAATTTAAGGAAGGCGTTTCTTGGCTAGCTTCATACATTGATCGTGGTTTTTCAATTGATCAATTCATTATGATGAATGAATTTATGTAGAGGAAATGGTTTCTTGCAGATTCAAGTTGTTGGTAAAATAAGTTTTTTATCAAATAGTGGAGAATTATTCTAATAGCCCAATTGAGATTTGAAATTCCCGTTTAGCATCAGCCGCAGCGGCGCCCCCTTGGCCGTGGCGCCCTGTGCGGTCGCACACTCCGCACACCCCACGCGAGGGCCCTGTGATCAACATAAGAAGCACCATTTACATTATCTGCCAATTGAAAAACACAAGTTTATAAATATTAAATGTGTAATCAATGTATACGCATATATAGGTCAATGTATGATCATTCCAGTTACATCAGGCGCGAACAATGGTGGGTTGCCGCCAAAGTGTCTCCCCGACAACCGTTCCCCTCTTGGTTTTGACCACAGGCGTCAACCAGTACCCTGCTGAAAATATGCCAGTGCCGACAAAGTGTCTCCCCGACAACCGTTCCCCTGCTAGAACAAAGGAGACTCGCTGTCGGGATCGTGCCCGACAACGAATACCCTCGAGTGCTGCCGACAAAGTGTCTCCCCGACATCCGTTCCCCTATTGGGCATTAACACCAGCTTGGAGCAGGCGGGGAAGTAGTAGGCTTCAATCACTCTGTTTAACACACTCTATGAATTTTATTATTAGAAGAAAAGCTTGTTAATGTTGTGACTCATATAACTGCAAACATTGGAAGAAAGGGAAGATTTCTCTTCCCAAATTCCTGCACATGAATGAATGAATGATTTTTATCAGTAAAAAGATACAATCAAAACAATTTGATGCTAGTTGTGAGATTCATGGCTATATATCTTTTATATATATATTATCAGGTAGAGTTTTCAACTACCATAGCCCATACATATATATATAAAACCTCAGGTTACAGCTTAAATTTAGGACTGGAAACTGAATTTGAGGGTTAAAGATTGAATTTGAGGGTTGAAAACTGAATTTGGGTACCGATAACCGATCGGGGGGTTTATAAATCACAATTTAATCCCTCCCCTATATATATATATATATATATATATATATATATATATATATATATATATATATATATATATATATTTATTTATTTATTTATTTTATTTTTATTTTTTTTTGCTGCGGATGATGCCCATATAAGTATTCAAATTTACTTGTGCATGGGTAATGGAGTGTGCATGGTATAATGTCCTAGGCTATGCACATGTATAACAGGCTGCACGATGCTATGATAATCATACTGCAACTGTATGAAATGATGAATATGAAACATTAGAAGACATAGAAAACAAATAGAAGATAAAACAAAGCAAGCAAAGTAACTGCTATTCAAATTCAAACTTAGGCTATTATTGAAGATTTTGGAGTGACAGAAGCCGAGAGAGATGAAGCGTACGTATTCTGGGTTTTTGGGTTCGATCCCAATCGACGACACAGATTTTGACCACAAACCGCTTCCCATCACTTCCCATTCCCGCGTCACTCCCATCTTCCGGAGTTTCCTTGACGGAGTTTGCCGTCGGCTCCTATTGCCCAAAAAGCAGCAGTCGTCATATCTTATCATCATCCGCCCTCACATTAATCACGCAATAGCCTAGAGCTCATGTGGGCATCACCCTAAAAAATTTTAAGTTATAATAATTATCAAAACACAAAGATGAAAATAATCAATCATTGATTGGAAATTAATCATGGAATTAAATATTTAATGGCCGAGATAAAATATTGTTTGGCATATTAAACAATTATTTTAGAAATCCATTAATTCACTTTCCACCCTGACCTGAATGCTCCGCAGACAATCATTACCGGAGTGAGTTAATTTTCAGCAGTTTATGTTTTGATTAGCCGACTTGAGTTGAAAAAAGAGTCGCAAGAGAATATTAACCTTCAACTAGCTAGTATAGGGAATCCAACCGGTATTTCGAAAGAATTCTCCTTGCTTCAATCTATTGAGTAATCGCTACGCTACCGTACTCATTTTCAGTTTCACTGTCAATTTGGCGCAATTTACAGCATCCTGAAGGCATTTTCCTGGATGAAAAAGTTGACATTTTGAGCTTTTCTGATTTTCCGACTCAACTGTCTACATATTTCGATTGATATTTCGAATTGTTGCTAGTTTCACCTCGTACCATCCGCCAGATGGTTGGAGTTGAATTGATCGACGTATCACACATAGTCACTATAATATTGTCAAGGCTATCGGAGAAGCTCTTCCCCGAAGGCACTAATGCCAAGAATGTTGCATGATTTCTTCAAGACTGCGTTCTCGGAGAAAATCGATCATTCTGAATCTTGTAGCGCGTTACTTATTTTCAAACCCTCACAACCCTTACAAACTTCAGGATTATCGTTTTTAGATTTCTTGAAGACTGTGCATTATCTGATAAAATAGATTATTCTGGAGCTTGTATACAGGACTATAGCGCGATACTTGTGAAAATGCACTGGGATCTAGGGAATCAGCTTAAGAATCGAATAAAAATAGTTTCAAGGGATAGTTTTATCACTCATGCCACTTGTGTAGGAATAAATGCTTTAATGAATAAATCTTTAGCAATTTCTGCGAGTTTTACGGCAGTTTGAAGATAACTCATAAACTACTACAGCTAAGAGCTTGTTACTGGTCTCAATCGATTCTTCAGAGCATTGTCCATTTTTCAATATCCAATATGATGCTTATAAAGTACTAATAAAGTAAGGAAAAATTAAAATAGTGAAACTCTTCCAACGTTCAATAAGTTCCATAACCTTGCATTACCGGACTTATGGTCATCAGATATCATTTGAAAGCATGTTCCATACGATTCCTCAGGTTATTTTACATGATAATAAAACATTGTAAAAATTACATTGAAACCTTCATACTTTTCCATAGCTCCAGGAAAAATAAAAATAACATTGAAAATCGACATCTTTGAAGGACTGTAGTTTGATAGGGGTTGGTTTCCGGATATAAGTTTATCAGATGATCCTATCTTAGATCTCCCATATACAAAGAAAAGATCCCATATACAATATCCTACAAAGAAAAAATCTCTATAAAATTAATTTTCAAATTTTTGGAAGGGTTTTCATTTTTTATCGGAAACCCCCTTTACCCTACGTTCTCGGACTGGTCCGCAACAGGTTTCTCAAACGAAGATCCATGATATTGACATTGTTTTGAACCTTCTCAAGCCCTACAAATTCTAGTATTATAGATTTTTTATTTTTTCAAGACTGTGCATCCTCTGAAAAAATCGATCATTCTGGAGCTCTTAGGGCGTTTCAGGTTATGAGAATGCACTGGGATATAGGAATAAACTGAGGAATATAATAAGAATAGTTTCAAGCATTTTCATTTGCTTAGTTTTTAAGCAATAAGTGTTTCGAGAATATATTAAAAAATTGATTCGAGTTTTGTGGTTTTTTGACAATAACTCAAAACCTATTACAGCTAAGAGCTTGAAACCGGTCTGCGGTCTCATTCAATTCTACATAGAATTCTACATTTATCAATGCTATATTTTATCTTTATGCCAAATACTTTTATCAAGTCCAAATACTGTCAGGGAAAATAAAAATTGTTAAAATTCTTCTAACTTATAATGAATTATTTTTACTCGATAACCTTGCATTTGCAGTCATCTCATCAGATACTTTCTTCCTATTTTTTTTTTAGAATTTCATAGGAATGAGAAATTTTATTTTATTATATCTTGAAGTTTTAAATTTGAAAAAGCAGAAAAAGTATGAGAAGAATTTTAAAATGTGGTCAATTTACCTTATACGAGTCGATATATATAACATACCATATGTGGTTGATATACCATATGTCTGTATTGTCTACAGCTACATGGACTGTCTACAGCTTTTGATTTGCTTCGTCTTTTCGCTGCTAAATAGCAGACGCTACATACTAGAATCTAGACGGCGAAACATTCGATGGATTTTCATTGTGGTTTATTAAATTTTCATTTGTTTCCGATACGTTAAAAGTCACTAAAATATCAAAATGTATGAAAATTGAACCGAGGAATTGCATGAAGATGGTTTTAGAGTCGTAAATTAGCTATTGAGCAAAAGCAAATAAATATAAAAAATTGAGTGTTTTTCATAGTTATATTGAAAATTACTTGAAATTGCTTCTTGAAACTTGTTCCAAACGATTTCTTAGGCGATTTTACATAATAAAAAATTTTTTGAAACCTTCATATTTCTCCATAGCTCCAGGAAAAATAAAAATAACATTGAAAATCGACATCTTTGGAGGACTGCAGTTTAATAGGGGTTGATTTCCGGATATAAGTTCATCAGATGTTCCTATCCTAAATTTTCAAGATACATACCCTCCCAAAACAAATTCTCAATAAAATGATTTTTTCAATTTTTTGGATGTTTTATTTTTTATCGGAAAAATTCTCATCCAACGTCATTGGACATGTTCTCAATAGATTCCTCATACAATTTCCTACGGTATAGTCATTTTTTCAAACCTTCTCAACCCTCATAAATTTCAGGATAATAGATTTTAGATTTTATCAAGGCTATATGCACCCTCTGAAAAAATCGCTCATTCTGAAGCTTGTGGTGCGTTCCATTGCATGGAAATGCACTGGGATCTAGAAAATGAAGAAAGGAATCGAATAATAATAGTTTCAAGCATGTCACGTGCGTAGTTTTCAAAAAATGAATGTTTTGATGGAAAAACTATAAAATTGATCATTAAAATGTTGTGGTTTTTTGACAATAACTCAGAAACCACTGTAGTTACGAAACTGTATTTGAAACTGGTCTCAATCGATTCTTCAAATCATTTCCCATTTTTCAGTACCTGACTAGTCACTTATTATCTCGTATATCTTAAAAACGCCAGGAAAAAATCGAATTTGTGAAATATTCACAACTTTCAACGATTTATTAATCTAAAACGGTGCATTTTTGGGCAGTGCTCCATCAGATGTCCCTATCCTACTTTTTTATGAAGAATCTCGCACTATTTTAAAATTCACGATATCTTGAAGTTTAGTGGGCTTAACCAAGTGCGCGGTAGCGCGAGACTGCTATTATTATTATTCTGTCGATGTTCTTCATATCTTCAACCGTTTCTGTCTTACATTATATTATCTGTCTCCGTATTATCTGTCGATATATACAGAGTTCGATTTAGTTCTCTCTTTTGCCGCTAGATGGCAGAGGCTGCCTAGTAGGATTACAGTGAATTGATAAAAAGTCACTGTAAGTAGGATAGAACTCGGTACATTTGGATGGATTCTCATTTTGGTTTTCTTACGTTTTTGTTTATTGAATTTTCATGTATTTCGGATGCATTTGAAGTGACATAAACATCAAATTATATGTAAATTGAACCAAGAAATCAAATGAAAATGGGTTTTTAAAAGTAAATATATTAGTTTTTGCGTAAACGTGAAAACAGTTAGAAATTTGGGGGGTTTTCCTAGTTATATATAAATTACTTGAAATTGTATCTTGAAACATGTTTTAGTCGATTCCTTAGCCTTAATTACATAATACAAAATTAATTTGAAAACTTTATATTTCTCCATATTTCCAGGAAAATTAAAATGATAAAATTGATTTTCAATTTTTTGAGGGGTTTAGTGAAAAAATCTATAGCAATTTCTGCGAGCTTCATGGTTGTTTGACTGTCACTCAAAAACTGCTACAGCTAAGAGCTTGGAACTGATCTCAATCGATTCTTCAGAACATTATCCATTTTTCAATACCCAATAAGATGCTTATGAAGTCCTAATAACGTGAGGAAAAATTAAAATTGTGAAAACTCTTCTGAATTAGTTCCATAACCTTGCATTTTCCGTCTTTCTAATTTTTACTGTCCAAGATAGCTTCTTTTTAATTTCTCTTATGATTTGTTTGTTGAATTTTTATTAACTTCAGAAGTGTTAGAAGTCACTAAAATATCAAATTACATGTGAATTGAACCAAGGAATTGAATGAAAATTACATTACTTTTTGCGTAAAATATTTTGAAATTAAGGGGTTTTCAGAGTTATCTAAAAATTAAGGGCTGTAACTCGATAGGGGTTGATTTCCGAGTAACTTATGAGTTTATCAAATGTTCCGATCTTAGATTTTTAAGATGAATATCCTCCAAAAAAAAAATCTCAATGAAATTTATTTTCAATTTTTTTGAGTTTTCATTTTTTTGGAAAAACCTTTCATCTTACGTTGTTAAACCTCAATAGGAATCTTAAATGGCCTTAATAGGAGATTTCTAATACAGACTCCCATGATACTGGCATTTTTTCATTCACTACCATAATATATACTTGTAAATAATTTTAATTTAATTCATCCAACTTCAAGTTACTTTACTTTAAGTCAATCCATAGTACCATTTATCATTATAATTTTAATTGTTACTTATCTTATAATATAATTCGATTACGATTAAGTATTGATCCATTTAAATATAGTTTTTAAATTGTATAATAATTTTTCTTACTATCTTTAGTGATCTTAATAGCTCGTTATAAATTTTCAACCCAAGGCCAAGTGTTAATGGAAAGGATATCCTTATTATCCTTTCCCAAGAATGGACATATATATGTCTAAACTTCGCCTTTTCACTTAGATAACTTACACTCCTTATTCATTTTGAAGAACCTTGAACTAAATTTTGTATAAATATCTCATTCATTAAGTCATCATTTTCTTGTCATCTGAAATTGAATCTGAAATTGATACAGTCCACATAGTGTTCATAAGTGTTCACTGAACTTCTCAGGCTGATTCCTTATACATCAGAATAACAAAAAAATTTATATTTAGGGCCCTGTCACACTACGCCACTTCAGACGCGCGGCGGGTCATGTTACATTTTTTTACCTCGCGTTTCGACGCGTTTTGATGCGCGTTTTTTCGTGGCGCCACGAAGGGGGGATATAACCTTGGATTCTACAGTGTATTGGTTCGCGCACGCTGAGAAGAGACTCCGGCTCAATGCACCACTATTGTAGCGGCGTATCTTCTCAGCATGCGCAATAGACAGCGTAATTTATTAATAGACTGTATCATTGTCTACATTTACTTATTGTCTAACATTTTCGCCTTTATTGAAACTGGATTGATTAATATGAACTATTATTATATTATATTAACCTACTCATCTCACCACTGATCTAGCACAATCAATCAAAAAACTACATTGAAAACAGTGAATTTGGTTTAATTGTAGCTACATTAAAAATCACTAGTGAAATCACTACATTTTAGTTACTAAGTTTTAGTCACCACAGGAGTTAACTGGATGCTTTGAACAAACAAATAAACAAAACAAATTAGTCAACTATACTATAGCCTGTCCAAGCAAAGAAGACTCTGGCAAGGTGGAAAAATGACTCCAGCTTGGTCAATATTTGTTCAAGAATTATAAATATGGTCTTAACAGTAGATCAAATTACACAATTGAAATCAAAGATCTTGATAATTTTTGAACCGAGCTTGAGTTATTTTCCTATCTTGCCAGAGGGTCTTCTTTGCTTGGACAGACTATACCTACTATTAAAGTTTTCAATAATTAATGAAGATCTTAGTACCCTTTTAAAATAATATTTATTGGAAAATGAATTTATTAAAATAATAAAAAGCACTGGGTGGTCAATTAAAATTGAATTGTATTGAAATGTAGGCAATTATTATTTCTTAAGAATTATTGGAAACAACTGCCATCAGCATGACACGGTTTTGTCAACAACATCTTATATTAGTAGTAGCTGTGAGTGCATAGACTTTTCATTGAATATACATCTCATCTTATTATTACTATTATTATCAATGATTTGATATAATTGTTATAATAATAAAAAATTGCTCATAATTATATCTTGCTCATATGCACATCAAAAACTCTGGAGAATGATTTTATCATGTGAATTATAAGATTATAGACTATAAGACTTTAAGATTAAGATGAATTATACTCATCTACATTTGTGGATGAGAAGAAACAATAAGCTTGATTATAATACTTTTTGGAAAAGTATTATTATTTACTTTTATTTTTGGGAAATAAATAATTCATTCATTTATTCATTTATTCAATACTGGCAAAATTTATTAGGCCTGTGTGCTTAAAAAAATTTAAAGCATACTACAATATTTTCTCATATAATCAAGAATAAAAAAAAGATACTGATGATTCTAATCAAAATATAGAAATATAGCTGCAATTTTATATTCTGTAACAATTTGTAGTGTAATAATACTCATAATTTGTTATTATGTGATCATTGAAACTGAATAAGAAGTATAGAATAAAATTGAAACTATCAAAGATAATATAAATTCCTCAATTTTGAATATTTTTGAGTCCACGTGGGAAATCTTACTAATTAGAGAACGCTGAATCCGAATCTCAAATCAGAATTCCTCTATCTTCAAAATCACGTGATTTAGATTTGGTGGAGTGATAAGATTTTTAATTGCGAGTGGCGCTGAAGTGGCGTAGTGTGACAGGTTGGGCGCGTTCTCATAACGTTACAGCTGCTGACCCTGTGGCTCGCCACTTCTGAGTGGCTTTGGAAACGCGGACGGTCGACCCTACAGCGCGTCTCAAAAAAACGCGTGGCGTAGTGTGACAGGGGTACGCGCCACTCGTATTTGATACTATAGGAAAAAAATTGGATGAGCCTAACGCGCTGTTACGAACGCGCGTCTGAAGTGGCGTAGTGTGACATGGCTCTTAAGAACATGGGTTCCATGGGAGGGGGGGGGTCCAACTTCCAACTTGTATTTTGTACTACATAATTTTAAAATTTTCCCGGGGGTGACCCCCGGACCCCCCTTTCTTTGGGAGGAGGTCCCCCCAAGCCCCCTCCCTCATTGGCTTTGGACCCCCCTCCCCCGAAATCGAATCCTGGCTACGCCACTGTTTCTTGTATTTTTACTAGAAGTTTCAATTTGTGAAATTTATAAGATAATTTAGTTTTACTCATTCATATTACAATGTAGAATCTAAGCCAAATTTTGTTATCTATTTGAATAAAGTAATCTAATCTAATCTAATCCAGCTTTACAAACTCCAGGGTTATCAATTTTATATTTTTCAAGTACTGTGAATACTTTCAAAACCCGATCATTCTGAAGCTTATAGCGCGTTTCGTTTCATTCTATGAAGTGCACTATGATCTAGAATCTGGGGAATTAACTGAGGATATTGGATATTGGAAGTATCACTATGTGAAAGTTGTCCAAAAAGGATAAAAAGATGATAAAATGGATGAAGAACATGGCCCAGAATTATGTTGAAGAAAATTTAAACTTTATTGAATTAAAAAATTAGAAGAATCCTCAACATATGGTGAGTGTAAAAAAGCACCGGTAAAATACAATAAAAAATCATTTCATTCCAATAAACTGAGAGGACGATTCAATCAACTGATTTCTTCATGTTCATCATTATCCTGAAACAAAAAAAAAGATTTTTGCTGAGTGAAAGAAGACAAAACTAACAAGTTTTGAATAGAGAAGCTATTTAAGTAGCTAAGTTTTAAAATATATTTATACAGCAGAATTTCACTGCTGTACCTACTTATTATTTCTGACAGTGAGTTACAAAAGAGGTGTATGTTTATAAATGCAGTGCTGCTTCCACACATGACACATTACTTGCCAATTAAATCATTCTCATATATTTGACAATTACAAGTGAGCTCTGAATGGATATCCACTCGCTAATGTCTCATATTTACTATGCTATTGTCATATGGATCCTGCCAGAATTTGGAAAACATAAATGCTAGAAATAAAGCTGAGAAAACCTTTGAGTGGAAACTTTTGGGTAAAACAAAATTCTATACATAAACTAAACATTTGGACTATTTATTATGTGACTAAATCAGGAATAGAGGAAGTTTTGGGCAATAGCTTGTTTTTTCTTTCCCTGTCTTGTATATTTATACATGAATGAAATAAATGAAATGAGAGCAATAAGCCTTTAAAAAAGAGAGCAAGGCCATTTCAAAAAAGTAGGCATTAGCATTCTTCCTTCACTCTCTCTTTAAATTATGTATAAAGTGATTATGTACAGTAAGAAGATAATATAGGACGATGATATTATCACAAATAAATATGAGAAAATGAAAAGACTTTGATACTGTGTAGCATATAACAGTTTTTTTAATGAGCAAGCTTTTACGAGTCTTAATAAATTAAGTCAGGGTTAAATCAAGATTTGGGCACATTTATTTTAATGTGTTTCATTTGAGTCAGCTGGAAGTTTATACAAAAATGAATTTTAAACGAATATTGATAGCACAGGCATAAATTTCTAAGAAGCTTCACACTTATATGAAAAATATTGAAGAACTTGTCTTTTTAAATGAAATTTGAAAGGTTGATGATAAGAGAAGTCTTTTAACAACACAGAAGTATGTGATGAAGCATAGGGCCAAGGGGCCCGCACCTCATGAAGGCTCGCAAAATATCAAATTAAAAAAAAATCATTTTTTAGAACGTTTTTTTATTTTTTAGCACCTTTAGAACTTTATTTTTTAGGAACCTGCATTCTAATATCAATAAATGTCTACACAGACTGTGTAATTATAATCTTCATAATTCTGTTGAATGTAATATATCTGTTTAATAATAATACAAGTTAAACCTATTTAAAAGTTCTTGAACAAAATTTCTGTCTTTGATGATAGAACTGCAATTAGCTGTTCACCTGCCTGATTGAAAAATTGAATTCAGATGAATTTTATTTGTTTAAATAAAACAGCTCTCCTCTTAGCTGGGGGGGTACAACCCACAGATTCCTCATAGGGGCTTGCGACACAAGCTGAGCCTAGGGGCCCACAGATCCTAAATCCGGCTCTGCATCACATGTAACCAGCGGTAGGTTAACATAAATTATTTTACACTAAAACTTTTGAATCCATGCATGCGCAGTTACACCCTTCATGTGTCCATTTTGAAGGAATATATTATTTGCTCAACTAGACTATATCTGTGTGTGTTTGGGTTTGAAGAGGTTAGCAACAGCCGCTCGTTATAATTCTTTCACCAAGATAGGCTCACCTAGGGCCATGATTGGCCATTGAAAGCAAATACAGTAAGTTAGTATTGCTTGCTATATTGGACAGCTGAAGTAACATGGACAGCACACTTGGTGTACAAAAAGTGTACTAGCTGTCAAACAATTTCTTTTTATTATTGTTTTATTATTTCATTCTGGTGTATTTTTATTAGCTAATTTTAACAACTACAAATGAAAATTGGAATTTTTGTAATAATTGCCGGCTGGGTTGGCCGAGTGGTTACAACCTTCAATCCGCTAGCGCTACCCGGTCGTGGGTTCAAATCCCACCAGAGGCATGATCGTTTATGCACCTCATAAATCACCCTCACACACTCCATTACCCATGCACAAGTAAAATTGAATACTTATATGGGCATCATCCGCAGCAAAAAAAAAAAAATTATTATTACAATTTTTAACTCTGCCATGTAAAGGCGCCTCCATACATGCGGTATTTGGGAAATACCGAACATTTGGTGTTTGGCGAACAGTTTTGCTTGCTATTTCCCAACTAACGAACACACATCTCCACACTTGCGTGGTTTTCCAAGCATATATTCGTACTGGGAATGGCGAATCGTCAACCGAATAGGTGACATTTTCAAGGTCAATAATGTCAAAATACTGTCGGAAATTTCAACTTTTAAAAATCTAACACTACGGTACTAATTTCAACTTTAATCTTGGCAATGATTGAATATTAATGTTTGTAGAAATTTTTAAAACATTTAAAGAATCAAGATTATAATTCAGTAACCTGAAACGGACTGGACATTCACTAGTTTTCAATATAATATTTGAATTGAATTTAATTCAATTTCATAGTATCAAAATTGATTATATCACTTAAAAATCATCCACAGACTGTAATTTAATATTCATCTCATCTAAAAAAATTATGTATTAAATTAACACGTAAGAAACTTTTCCTCAATTGACTTAACCTCAATCTAGATGCAGCAACAAACAACAAAATTAGCTGAACATGAAGGCGAATGTGTGGATGGGCAAAAAGTTCGCTATTTGCCGAACATTCGTCCACTTTGATGTGTCCAAAAGACCGACAATGGACGGAACACACAAACATTCGTGTTCGCTATTTCCCAAATAGCAAACACTCCGCTCCACACTAGTCGTGATTTGGCGACTAGGTGTTCGGTGTTTCCCAAATAGCGCATGTATGGAGCTGGCTTTAAACATGGAATGAAGGTCCAGAATTAGTTCATATTAGACAGATTAGAGAGCGCTAGTGTTGAGTTTTTAACTAACTTCGGCTGCCCAACAGAGCAGTTTCCCACTAATTATTGAAAGCATGTGTTTTACGATAAAACAATACCAAATTCAGTTATCAGTTTGTTATTTTTAAGAAAACTTTCATCAACTTGAAATTTGTACAATACTTTTTTAAACACCCTGTACTTTTAACTTGTATTATTTATTATATTTTCAATAGCAGAATAAGAGAGATACCTTGCTCTAACATGGATGCCTCAGGGGATGGAGTGGTAAGATCCACCTCTATTATGGAGGTTGCAACAGCTGGTCCCTTTGATGTGGATGGAGTGCTGAGATGAATTTTGGAGATTGCAACAGCTGGTCCCTTTGATGTGGACGGAGTGCTGAGATGCATTTTGGAGGTTGCAACAGCTGGTCCCTTTGATGTGGATGGAGTGCTGAGATGAATTTTGGAGATTGCAACAGCTGGTCCCTTTGATGTGGATAGAGTGCTAAGATGCACTTTGGAGGTTGCAATAGCTGGTCCCCTTGATGTGGATGGAGTGCTAAGATGCACTTTGGAGGTTGCAACAGCTGGTCCCTTTGATGTGGATGGAGTGCTAAGATGCACTTTGGAGGTTGCAACAGCTGGTCCCTTTGATGTGGATGGAGTGCTAAGATGCACTTTGGAGGTTGCAACAGCTGGTCCCTTTGATCTGGATGGAGTGCTGAGATGCATTTTGGAGGTTGCAACAGCTGGTCCCTTTGATGTGGATGGAGTGCTGAGATGAATTTTGGAGATTTCAACAGCTGGTCCCTTTGATGTGGATGGAGTGCTAAGATGCACTTTGGAGGTTGCAATAGCTGGTCCCCTTGATGTGGATGGAGTGCTAAGATGCACTTTGGAGGTTGCAACAGATGATCCCTTTGATGTGGATGGAGTGCTAAAATACACTTTGGAGGTTGCAACAGCTGGTCCCTTTGATGTGGATGGAGTGCTGAGATGAATTTTGGAGATTGCAACAGCTGGTCCCTTTGATGTGGATGGAGTGCTAAGATGCACTTTGGAGGTTGCAACAGCTGATCCCTTTGATGTGGATGGAGTGCTAAGATGCATTTTGGAGGTTGTAACAGCTGGTCCCTTTGATGTTGATGATAGGTTTCTTGAGTCATCCAGCAAATTGAGGTCATCATTTGAGTTTGTTGGAACTGTAATTTCCTCTTCATATTCAGACAAGTAATCAGCAATTGATTTTTTTGGAACTGGATAATCTTCATCAACACATTGAGGACGTTCTGGTTGAAGTAAGTGCTTTATTTTTGATGGATCACCTGGAATCAATTTGAAATTCAATTGAATGTAAGCAGATACTACCATCAGCCTGCTGTGTATGGGGTATGTAGTGATAGCCATTAAGACCTAGCTATTACACCTACACCCTATTTATGATCACTTAAGACAAAATAAACAAACTTTTTGTGTGTATGTTCATGTAAGTATGGGGTGGCTACCTTGGTCATGACAAACATTAACCTATAAACAATGTAGTGTAGACACATCAAAGCATTGACAATGCATATGTGTGCATGTGTGTTGTTTTTGTTTTTTGTTGGGACTGTGTTGTATTGTTGCTATTTTTTGTCATTGCAACAGTAGCCATCTGTTTACTTTGTGGGTTTGTTTACTTCATATCAAGTCATTGTGAATGAGGGTACTGACGTTCCCACAGTATGCTAATTCTCTTGTATTCTTTGCCAAATAGCTAATTCCATTCACTTAAACTATTCATCAATAACAATACTTATACCTTCAAAATAAAGCTATAATCTTGAAAATCATGATAGGGAGTCTAGTTACATTTTCGGCCACTAGTTACATTTTGGTGGAAGCTTAAGCTACTGGCTGCTTCAATATCCACTACCTGTTGGCCAACAACAACAAAAAAAAGTTTGTTTTAGAGTGACAACCAGAAGATATTGTAAGTTGACACTTAGCCATTGTTGATAGGTACTATAGTTTGTAACAGGAAGAGGTTTGGAGAAAAAATACATTTATGAGTACTTCTATACAGGGTGTTTCAGGAGAATTGTGTAATACTTCTCAGGCTGATTCCTCACACCAAGTAGACAAAAAAGTTCCATGGGACCAACCGCCAAATACGCTTTGTTACTGAGATAACAATGGCGGAAAATTGAGATTTCTCAAAAAATATTAATTTTTCTAATTTTTTAGAGGCTTTAGCGAGGTTCTAAAATAATCAATTACCATGTAAAATTAGCTGAGGAATTCAATGAAACCAGCTCCAAGTTTGTAACTAACCGGTTATTGAGATAATTGAAAAAATATGCTAAAGAACGCCATTTTTCAACAATAAGGGTTATAACTGGATAAGGAATCATAAAGTTGTATTTTTCATTAATGGAAGTTAAAGAGAGTCGGATTCTAAAGGAAAAGTTAAATGGCGGCGATTGTGTAGATCCTACCCAAATCTCAGAAATAGCGGTCAAAAAAATATTATTCTTTCTAATTTTTTAGAGGCTTTAGTGAGGTTCTAAAATAATCAATTACCATGTAAAATTAGCTGAGGAATTCAATGAAACCAGCTCCAAGTTTGTAACTAACCGGTTATTGAGATAATTGAAAAAATATGCTAAAGAACGCCATTTTTCAACAATAAGGGTTATAACTGGATAAGGAATCTTAAAATTGTATTTTTTATTAATGGAAGTTGAAGAGAGTCAGATTCTAAAGAAAAAGTTGAATGGCCGCGATTGTGTAAATCTTACCCAAATCTCAGAAATAGCGGTCAAAAATCGCAAAATTGACAAAACATAGCACAATTTGTGTTTAGTAGCGATTTTGCGATTTTTGACCGCTATTTCTGAGATTTGGGTAGGATCTACACAATCGCCGCCATTTAACTTTTCCTTTAGAATCTGACTCTCTTTAACTTCCATTAATAAAAAATACAACTTTATGATTCCTTATCCAGTTATAATCCTTATTGTTGAAAAATGGCGTTCTTTAGCATATTTTTTTCAATTATCTCAATAACCGGATAGTTACAAACTTGGAGCTGGTTTCATTGAATTCCTCAGCTAATTTTACATGGTAATTGATTATTTTAGAACCTCGCTAAAGCCTCTAAAAAATTAGAAAAATTAATATTTTTTGAGAAATCTCAATTTTCCGCCATTGTTATCTCAGTAACAAAGCATTTTTGGGGGCTGGTACATGGAACTTTCTTGTCTACTTGGTGTAAGGAATCAGCCTGAGAAGTATTGCACATTCCTCCTGAAACACCCTGTATAAAATGCATTTCAACTGAATAAAGTAAAGGAGAGCTGAAGAGATATAGAAATTTTTGTGTTTTTTTTGTAAAGAGTCCTAGTGGCATTGGGGCAAAAACAATCCACTTAGCACATTTTTTAGGTTCTATAGATAAAGAATATTTCAGCAGAAATCTAACTATAATTTTGGGCCAATTCCTTCCACCAAAATAATAAAGAAGTAAAATGCTTTATTGATTAGTTTACATACAAAATTTACACATAAAAAACATAACCCCACTCACACCGAATATTTTGGAACATTAATTGAGTTTATTGATGATCTTGCCAAAAGACTTGATCAATTTCTCAGCTTGAATTAATAAGAAATTTTATTTTAAATTCAACTCAATTGAAAATCTACTCACATTCAACTCAGTGGGAGTGAGGAGATAAATTCTATCTGAAATGCATATTAGTACTAGGGATTAGCATTGATGTTCAAATATATTCATTTGTTTACAACAGGATTTCTTCCAAAATCCCAAAATTGTTCTTTTTCCAATTTATAGGCTACATCAATAGTTTGTTTCCCCCAAAAAATCATGTTTTCTCATCAATGATTTGATGTTCTTTCAAAATAAAAATACCTTCCCAATATCAATGAAGAGAATTAAACATATTTTGAATATGAATTTACAAGAATTATTTTCATAATTTCACAAAAAAAAAACAAGATACCATGACTATCAAGGACAATGCAATGGTTATCATTTTAATATAACACACAGTATCAGTGAAATGCATTGATGAAAAAAGCTTCTATGTTTCCTTAACTATGGGTTTCCTCATCATTGTTTGACAAAAAAAAGTTTTCTCGCCTAAATCAATCTCTAATTGGTAGCCTACCTATGTTTATGATATACATCATTATATGGACCAATTTTCTACATATGGGAGATTTCTCCTGCAACACTGAGTACTAATAGAGTGTTTCTAAAATGGACCGACATACTTCGTAGCCTGGCATTAAAATAAAGAAAAACGATTCAGTAAACATGTGTCACCATCCAGTAAATTCTCTGTTACCATGATTATGATGATGGAGGATTGTTAGTGTGTAAGGGTAATGAATAATTTTTTTTTTATATTAATGAAAGTTGAAGAGAGCCGGATTCTGAAGAAAAAGCTACTAAGCACAAATTTTTCATTTGTGCTATGTTTTGATCATTTTGCGATTTTTGATTGCTATTTCTGAGATTTGACTAAGATTAACACATTTGCCGCCAAATAACGTTTTCTTCAGAATCCGGCTCTCTTCAACTTCCATTAATAAAAAATACAAATTTATTATTCCTTATCTAGTTATAACCCTCATTGTTGAAAAATTGCGTTTTTTAGCATATTCTTCCCATTATCTCAATAGCCGTTAAAGTTGCAAACTTCAAACTGGTTTTATTGAATTTCTCAGTCAATTTTACATGGAATAGATAATTTTAGAACCTGAGTGAATCCTCTAAAAAATTATATATTTTGAAAATTCTCAATTTTCCGCCATTGTTATCGCGGTTACAAAGCGTTTCTGGAGGTTTATCCCAACTTTTTGTCTGGAGGTTATGGAACTTTTTGTCTACTTGGAAACAGCCTGAGAAGTATTGCACATTCCTCCTAAAACATCCTGTATATAGTCATTTATATATAATGGGAGAATGATTGATAAAGTTATATATAAAGTCATGTAGAATGATTGAGTTTATTAGGGTTTTTAAGATTTGATTATAGTTTCTTAAGATTAATATGATGTGAATAGAAGTTTTGTAAAATCTACTTGAATGGTCTGTCCAAGCAAAAAAGTACATTCTGGTGAGATGGTAAAATGACTCCAGCTCGTTCAATATTGGTTCAAAAATTATAAATTAGGCCTCAAATTGTAGAGCGATTTTCGAATATTGATCGAGCTTGATTCATTTTCCCATCTTGCCAGAATGTCTTCTTTGCTTGGACAGACTATACCAACCTCTATTGCTAGATTTCACAACAGTATTCCATAGAGATGAGTGAGCCGCAACATCATCTAATGAACGTTTGTAGTTTTCAATTGCTTCGTTCCACCAAATCTTTAGTTGAGGATCCTTCAATCCTTCTCTCTCTTCATACAGCCTCACGTAATAGGCTCTCTCCAAATCAGAAATAGACATGTTCATAGGCTGAAAAAGGAAAAGATAGAATTTTTATACAAGCATGAATGTATAAGATCATATAATTTTGGTATAATCTACCAAACTGTGGAAAGGGAATGATGACTTCTATATAATATATAGAAGCAAATAATAAATTGTCTAAGAATTTTCGGCTTACAAATTTCAAGTGGAATTCATACTTCCAAATCATTTAATTTATTCTTTTAGTGTTTTTTTTCTTCAATATTAAATCCAAATTGAAACCAAATATTCCATCAATTGTAGCCTACCTCTAAAATGAAACACTTTTCAATAATTTAAGAAACAGAAGCTAAGAGGGAAATAGGTCTGTAATTTTCAAGTAAGTTTTTTGTTTGTTTCTAATTTGTGAATTGGTATGATAACGTTGTAATTGGTACAATATGAAAACGGTGAAATAGAATGAGTAAATAGTGAGTTTTTAATAAAACTTCATTCAATTGTGCCATGTATTACTTTCTTTTGTAGTTCCATATTTCTCCATTGCATCAAGGTGCTTATAATTATATATTCTACAATAGTATGGTCTATATTTACATTGATATTATATGAATGAATGTCAAAAAATGTATGATAGTGTGTAGCCTACGCGTAACCTTCTTGCGTTTTGATGGACATTATTTACCTAAACCACACAACAAAGACATTCTATCATGACTTTTTGTAAAGTAGTGAAAAATTAGCTAGCTATTATTTTTTTTGTAGTTGTAGCTAGCTACTTTTTGAATAAAATAGTTATAGTTGTAGACGTTGTAGCTTACTACTTTTAAAAATTATTTTACCCAACACTGATTATGAAAAAGGGTGTATTATTGGAAAGAGCTTTATAAAAGAACTCCGGGGTTTTAAAAATGCATATATTAAAGACAATAGGTTGATTTCTCCAAAATACTTCTTATTAGGAATGTTACATCAACTTTTGGCACGCTACAGAGCGCTGATATTGAAAAATGTTGCGCAGCGGCTGCCAGTGACTCAAAGCCGTCTGGATTAACGTGCTATGGAGACGTCGCAACAAACGGCTCAATGCATCACTTTTTTATTTGGCTTACAGTATAGAAACTTATTATTTCCAAAGAAACACTTCAGTAAGCATCTGGGTAAGGCACTTGATGCCCAACTCTGCAAAAGATGGGTAGGAAGAGGACTCATTACTTGGCCTCGAAGGAACCCTTATTCGACTTTGTTGGACTATGTAGTTTCTTCAAGAGGCATGTCAAGAATCTTGTGGTTGAAAACAATCCTTGACGTTGGTCATCTCAGGGAACGAATAATAGAGCTTGTCACCGTTTGAATTAAAATACAGTACCGTAACTTATTTATTTAAAACCCTTAGAATAGAATAGAATGTTAATTCAATGCATATTATAGAATGTACATTGCAATGTACATCAGGTGTCGTCAAGGATAAAGAAATAGATATAAATCAATTGAACATCCAATGCTGAATTCTTAAAAGTTTTCAAAATTTCAAATTGCCCCTAATATGCTAACCAGGACATGGGAAATGGGTCGAATAACGTTACCACGTGTGTCATGTCACTAGAGGGGATCAAATTGATTTTTGTTTATTTATAAAAAACTCAAGATTTGAACCTATAAAATTATACATGAAACATTAATTTTCAATTTTCACTTCAAAAATATTATCATGTTAAGAGTCAGCTGTATAGACGATGAATTTCTAAAACGTTAGAAAAAAAATCTGGCGAGCTCCAATCGAACTAATTCCATTTTGGTGAGAGACTAGAAAGAGTACAGTGTCTCTGGTATGTGTGTGAGTGAGTGGAGTGAGAGCGTTCATTCAGGATAGTAGGAGAGCGAAATAGTAACAGAAGAAGTTGAATAGAAATCGAGTCTATCCCAAGAAGTGTAGTCCTCTTCTCCAAAACAAGTTTGCCTCACCCATAACTAATTGATTTTTAAAGGGCTCATCAATGTAGCCAAAATGTGCTAGTTTATACAAGTGCATCCCTTGCATATGAATCGCAATACAAACCAGCAAACCAGCATATGAAATCCGGTCCATCCAAAACCTCATAGCAGCCACCTCCTGAATTATACTGTATTACTGTGATTGGATGTACTAGTATTTCGTAATTCATGTAGTAGCAGATTATTTACTTTTTTGAAGATTATGTAAGATAACAATATTATTGAACTATTGCAATAATATGAGCTCTTTAGTCTAATAATAAACAAGGATCAAATGAAAAAGAATTAATCAATTATTGGAAGAATATGAGAAAATTGTAAAATCAAGTTTCTTGTCATGCAACCTAAGTTACTTGTATTTCCGGTACATTATTTTCATTTTTCATTTTTCTTTCATGTTCTTTCAATAATTTGCTCTATTTGTTTATTTGTTACCATCTCTTGCTAATTTCTTCGTAAATGTTATGTAACTACAGGAAAGATAGGTGATAGACGAGCTCTGAAATTCATAATTTCTCCAACTAAACTGAAGCTAGGCAAGCTATGTTATTTTCGAAGAGTAGAAAATATCAATTTGTTTGGTCAACTTTTCAACGTTGTTCAGTTGTTCACCTTATCTTCTTTTTATTGTGAATGACTGTGAATGACCAAAAGAATGGAATGTTTCGTTTGGAGCCTTCTATTGTTCAGTCAAAATTCTGTGATCTGTTCGCCTGCCCGTGTTGGCCCTTGTGCGTGCATGAGTATTTTGTCAAGGTACTGTCTCTAGAAATGTTGATATTCTAGTGATATGAACAGCAACCGAATTGTAAAACATTGCTTCAGAAGAATCCATTTAAAACCGTCATTTATGAACGAATCTTTTTGAAAAAAAATCATTGTATTAGAGAAAAACTGGACGGATCGATCCGGTTTTTTAAATTTTTTTATATCTTTATCCTAAACTCCAGGAAAAAATGACAAAGTATATGTCCTTATAGTAATTAATTTGAAAAAAAATCATGTGAGTTATGCATTTTTTGAAAAGCAAATCTGTTAGAGGATGAATAGACCTTCAAAATGAGATATTGACTGTAACTTTCCTATAAAAATTTTAGAAGTAATATGAGTTCAAGTTTAACATTGTGCTTATGGGGATAAAAATCCAACATGGCGTCTCTACACCCGAGCCTTAAGGTACGATTTCGCTGGTGCGGAACATAAAGACCGTCAGCCGCAATGTATGCATATGACTGCGAGTGAACCGTTTTCGCTTGCACGTATCAGTCGCATCGACCTGCCATCATGATATACAGATCTACTAGTAACAAATAAAAATTACTCCATTTTAGTACTTTTTGAATCAAAATTTCATTTACTTTGATAAAAATATCCCTTATAATTATCAATATTTCCCTCCTGGTCATCTCAATAATAACTAACTACAACTTCTCAAAGTCTCCAGAATATTTGAGGTTAGAATCCACTGCAACGGGTCGGAAGACTGCATCTGGTCGGAAGACTGAATCTGGAGGAGTACGGTCGTCATCGAATGCGGCTGTTGGTCGTGGTCGTCGGTGATACGCATGAACGAAATCGGTCCTATGATTCAACACAGAATCAGTCCGCCATCTTTTTACCCAACGACCGACGGTCGTTACGTTCCGCACCAGTGAAATCGTACCTTTATAATAAACCCTGAAGTTCTTTTTTAAACATCCTGTAGTGGAGGTAATCTTATACGTGATACGTTATGCTGATTATCAACAGATAATTACTTGGCTGTAATTAGTTAGTATATGCTGTCCAAGCATAAAATTATAAATTGTTCAAAAATTATGAATTTGGTCTCAAATTGTAGAGCAGAATGTTTTCTTCACTTTAAAACCAAATTTATAATTTCAGAACCAATAGTGACCGAGCTGGAGTAATTTTCCCATCTTGCCAGAATATCTTCTTTGCTTAGACAGACTATAAGTTACCAACAGATGAAACAGCTAGTTATCAACAGATGATATGACATCAACTCACATTCCCACTTTCTCAATACCCACTCCAAAAAATATCATTAGCAACCGTTAAAACTTACATTTAAAAGCAGTGCTTTGAATATTTTGAAACTAACACCTAAAATCTAAGGATGGAGTAGCTGTGAATTTTCTACGATTCGTTGTTCTATCTTACCAAATAGTATTGTACAATTACTATTAGTAACTGTAGTTTAAGAGGAAAACTTGAATTCATTTCAACAATTGTACGGAGTTATGCAGAAAGGAACCAACCCACAATCAACTAGCCTACTTTTGAGATATCGCTTACCAAAGATGAAACTGCAATAATACCTCCCATTTTATTATCCAATAAGATATTCTGATTTTGGGAACGTATATGTTCTCTTAATATCATAAACTAGATATTTATATACAAAAAAAACATTAATTTCCCATTTTATAGCATTTATGTGGGTTGGTTCCTTTCTGCAAAAAACATATCCTACTTTATGTGTTATGCAGAAAGGAACCAACCCACATAATTGCCATAGGAACCAGACTAAAATTTTTGTTTTTTCAGAGAAAAAGAATCATATGAGGCTAATATTTCACTCATGGATTAATATTATAAAGAAAAGTGTTCTGTCAAAATTTCCCACCCCCACCCATCTTGCTGCCCCCTCTGCACCCCTCAAAGTTTCCATTTGTAAGGGTTTCTTACATTAAATGTATTTCGGCACTCATTGGAAATAAGAAATCAAACTTTTACTCATTTTTCAGTAAATTAAATTCTCTTCATTTTATGTCTCACCATTACATTGTAGCTCCTGCGGTTCAAAAGTTATATAAATGGAAGAATGGAGGGATTCCCTGGATTTCTGCATAAAATTTCAATTACCTTCTAAATGAAAGTTTACAGGATCATTCTACTGGAAATGGCTCTTATGAAACTTGTAGAACTTTTCAAAACCTACATTTTGAATGATAATTTGAAAATATCAAAATTTTTCACTTGAATTGAACGTCTCTTCAAAATTTTCTGTAATGTTTAATTTGCAGTGAATTCTTGCAACATGCGGCCAGCCTTAGACCAGCCGTCAAGCGCTTCCGAGATCGTGCTTTTCGTAGGTATACGGACATATACTCACGTTAAATTCTAACAAAATATATTTTTCTATTATTTGTGAAGTAGGTTTATTAAAATTCTCTACATGTTTCATATTAGACATTCCCCAGTTTACTTTTATTAGGGAAAGAATTAAATTTTTAGGCAGAAGTCTGTACCTATGTGGGCTTCCATCATACTGCCATGCGAATAATTCCTGAACCACATGAGCTATAGTGAAATGGTGATGACATAAAAAAAGTAAATTTAATTTTCTAAAAAATGAGGAGAATTTTCATATTTTATCTTCAATGTTTGCTGAGATACATTCAATGAAAGAAATCCTTGCAAATGGAAGCTTTAAGGGTGTGTTGGGAGAGAAGCAAGACGGATAGGGGTGTGGAATTTCGGCAAAACTCTTCTCTGTATGATAGTAATCAATGGTTAGAAAATTAGCCTCATATGATATTTTTCTCTGAAAAAACTAACATTTTAGTCTGGTTCCTAATAATAAAATTTCCTATTCCATGGTGATTATGTGGGTTGGTTCCTCTCTGCATAACTCATAAAGTAGGATATTTGTTTTGCAGAAAGGAACCAACCCACATAATTACCATAAGGGTTAATTCCAGTGATTTTTTTCATCCAAAACAGTTACCTAGGGGTTTATCAACCCAAATATTAAAAAATCAGATTTTTTTATTTTTGTGGATTGGTTCCTTTCTGCATAACTACGTCCAATTTGACAAGGACCATATAAAAGCTTACTACAAAGTGTGATATGAAATTTTTTTGTTGAATAGTTTTTGATGGAAACTTTGATGTGAACAGATTTGAAAATTAAAAAATTCTTCAACTTCTTTCCGTGTGAAAATGAGTGTTTCAGTAATATTTTTGACATAAACTGCTTTTTGTCTGTTTGTATAGATTTGAAGAGGAGCTTGAAAGCTTGAAAGTACTCTTTCATGTAGAATGACTGAATAAAGATTATTATGATAACACATGATTATGTGATTACAATTGACGCTCATAATTCAATGACATCTTATCCTTCAGAAAAATATGGAAATAGTGGGCAATAGTATATTTATTGTCACAAGCACAAAATAGAACTATTTAAAAACATGAAGTTAATAATTATTATTGTAGGAACTTTTAATTGAGAGTAATAGTTATTAAGTAGGTTTCTCCTTAAGTATGGGAATAATCGAGGAATCGCATGCACTGTAATAACATCCCTTTAGAGCCACACAGAAATATTACAAATAAATGGTGAAGAAGGTAAATCTTACATCATGAAATGTTCCATTCATCATGATTCCAGAGTCTTCCAACATCTTAGTGAAGATATGATTCAGTTGAAACTGGACTTCATCTGGCTCTACATCGCGAATTTGTCTAAACAGGCTGAACTCAGCAAGATCGAAGTCAAAGCAGAATTCTTTTCTGAAAAAATGGAATTTTATATTGAGTTTTGAAACATTCAACACCATACTGAAGTTACAGGGGAAACTCACTAACTGAATAAAAATATTTTCCAAAACAAAAACACTGTTTCTGTACAGATTACATGATAATAAATTATATTGAGGTTAATAAATCAAGAGCCAGTGTATTTGAATAAGTTACGGTTTTAAAAATTTCTGCTTGTATCTTCTACTGTACAGCACTTCACCTGTATCGTGGGCACGTGAGTGAAAAACCAGTAACTTATTCAAATACACTGGCTCTTTATTTATTATATCATTATCATGGAATCTGTACAGAAAAATTCAAGAATAGTTGATGATTTGCTCATGTCTACATTGAATGTATTAGTGTGAAAACTCTAGTTTGGTGGAATCATGCCATGCAATTCAGTGAAACAATGTCATTTTCACATATCATAGAGATAATTTATTGAATTGAGAGTAAAATTAGTACTTCTCTACCATATTAATAAACTCGTATTCAATTTTTATACAAAACCAACTAGAATCAGAGAATGGAAGTCAAAACAAATTTAAATGCTCAAGCAAAATCTATATATAATAGGATAGTGTGATAGATAATAATTATGTAACTAATCAATTTGGAAAAAACATCCATCACCTATAAAAATATTCTTTTAATATGAATAGTTGGCAACTTACACATTATCCCATTTTTCATCGAACTCCTCCTTCTCCTTCTCCTCCTCCTCCTCCTCCTCCTCCTCCTCCTCCTCCTCCTCCTCCTCCTCCTTCTTCTTCTTCTTCTTCTTCTCCTCCTCTTCCTCCTCCTCCTTATCCCTCTTCTTATACTTCCTCTTCTTCAACAAATCCCTCATCTTCTTCCTCTCCTCCTCCTCCTTCTTCTTCTCCTCCTCCTTCTTCTTCTCCTCCTCCTTCTTCTTCTTTTCCTCCTCCTTCTTCTTTTTTCTCTCCTCCTTCCTCTTCTTCTTCTGCTCCTCCCTCTTCTTCTTCTTTTCCTCGTCCTCCTGTGTTTCCTCTGGCGTTTTGTACTGTGTTTTACTCAGTTTTTTTGCTAATCTTTGTAATCTCCTGAATTTTTTCCCGTATTTAAACCTGAATTTTCCCTTATGCCTTCTGCGTATTGCCGCTTGGGTTTTGTTCATTGTTTCCTCATGCATTTTATCCTGTACATTCTCATGCGTTTCAACCTGTATTTTCTCATGTGTTTCATCCTGTATATTCTCATGTGTGTCATCCTGTATTTCCTCTTCTGTTTCAAACTGTATTTCCTCTTCTATTTCATCATCTGTTTCAACCTGTATTTCCTCTTCTATTTCATCATCTGTTTCAATCTGTATTTCCTCTTCGGTTTCAACCTGTATTTCCTCTTCTATTTCATCATCTGTTTCAATCTGTATTTCCTCTTCTATTTCATCATCTGTTTCAATCTGTATTTCCTCTTCTGTTTCAACCTGTATTTCCCCTTCTGTATCATCTTCATCCTCCATGTCATCATCTGGTGTCAGCGGCCTACATCTAGCATTAAATGGTTGTTTATAATACATTGCATACATCAGAAATATTGCACCTTTCCTCACAGGCTGAGGAAATTCTGGTAGCATGAAAATTTTTGGAATGAAAAACATTTTTGGAGTTGTCTCCCTTATAAACTTCAATCTCCATTTCTCTTCATTCTTCATTTTCTTCATTTTCATGGAGATTTCCGCATATGCACGAAATTTTTCAGCTTCAGTAACCGGTTTTGCATCATCAGGATTATCATCATCCTCATCACTATCAATGTTATATTTCTGAAAAACACTTTCACTAGCATTACAATTTTCACTGTTCACCAGGCTTTCACTAGATTCACTATCACTTTCTATCTGTACATTACTAGCTTTTTCCTCCTGATCACTACTGCCATTCACCACCTTATTACTAATGGTATTTCCATCCTTTTCACTACCATCATTAGGATCTATTACCCCCTCATAAATAGGTTTTTTTAACTTGTGTACGCCATAAAGCTCTTCCAAATCTCTATAGTCAAACACCACATGGAAGCTAGAAAAAAAGATCAATTATTATCATTAATGGAAATAATTATACATATGTTCAACTCATGCAGTGTGATTCTGAATGATTTCCATGCATTCAAATAATTTATATCATTTTTTGATAAATATAATTTATAATATCATTCATGCATGAATGAATTACATTAGTTAGTAGATCTAAAAATTATGTTCAAGCAAGGAAGACATTCTGGTGTAATTTTCGGTTCAAAATTTTCAAATATCTTTAATATTCTAATGGAACTTTCGAACTGTTTTATGTTATTTTGGTTTAATATCAACCTTTAAAAATTCTTAATTGATCAGTTACTTCGAATTAGGCCTATCTTTTCTTCGCGTGGAAACCTTTGGGTAAAACAAAATTTCATACATAACCAGAAAATTTGGACAATTTATTTTGTGACTAAATTAGGAATAGAAGAAGATTTTGGCAATAGCCTGTTTTTTCTTTCCTCATCTCGTATATTTGTACATAAATGAAATGGAATGTATACATTTTTCAACTAATTTTTACATTTATACGTTGTTTTTGTGTTATTTTTATTGTTTGGAATGTAGAGACAGATATTAAACTGTTATAAAACATAAATTTATAATAATGGGTGCGACGGAGAACCAGGAATATGAAAATACCTGGAATACCTATGAAAATACCTATGGAATATGAAAAGTGATTTTAAATCATGAGACACGCTAATTTTAATAATACAAAATGTACCATTTAAAAAAATACCTTACCAAGGTATGTCTTTCATTATGTTCTGCACATTCCAGTAGTCTTGTGCAAAGATGAATTATTCAATCAATCGAATTGAATATTGAATACCTGAACAAGCCCCTCCCATGGTGGTCTTTTCAAACAATGGTAGCTCTTATACGATAAAATCGCAATAAAAATCAATCCTTTATAAAATCAACATTTCATTCACAATATATTTGGTTTGAACTGTTCACTGTGGGAGTAGATTGTTTAGAAAATACTACTTGTTCAACTTGAACAATCAATCAATTTGCAGAAGTTTGCTGGTATGTAAAGAACATAATGAGGACATCCTTTAGTATTGTATTTTTTAACATGGTAGATATTCAAGTTTCATTCAACAGCCTATTATTGAAATTAGCGAATCTTATAATTTTAAATTATTTTTCTGGTGTTTTCTTAATAATTTTTATTTTGGTGTTCTCTACAGACATAATCATTGTCAGCCTAGTTGTTTGTAGGTCTGTTAATTTAATCTGTTATAGCACCCTGACAAAGTGGAGAAACGTTCAAATGGTATAATTATGATTCGAATAAGTTTTATTGATGAAGATTTTTTAAAATATTGATAATTATAGCGACGATGTTTTATCTGCTCATATCTTCGGGAAGCGGTTTGTCCCTGTGGTAGAGAGCGTCTAATTGGTGAGATCAGATAAGCGATGTGCCTCTTCCACCACTGTTGTACTGGTGACCGGTTCCTCTGAATTCTATTCATGAGCCTCAAAAATCGCTTCCCGGTGGTTCGGAACCCACCTAAAGCAGTGGGTCCATTCATCTCTCATCATCATCCTTCCCATTACCAACGCACAGGCTCAAGAGCCCATGTGGGCATCACCCTCGAAAAAAAGTTAAGCTCACGTAGGCCGCTCACCAACTGCACTGAGCATTGATAACAGTCATTCACAACCCGCCAACTAATAGCTGAAGTCTGTTACAATAACTATGATAAAAATTTGCAAAGTTGAACATTTAAAAAATTATAAAATTTCAAATTTGTTGAAAAAGAATTTATACGAAATTAGCCTCTGGAATGGATTTACTGCAAGAGTAACAAGAGTAGTTGTCATGATTGTATGAATTTCTTTGATATTTGGTAAACTAAAAAAACACTAACTTAGTTATATTTCGGAGAAAAATAGTCCTTATCAAATTAATACAATACTCCTTTCAAAATGAGAATATTGAAAAAATTAATGATTGTGATAAAAAATAAATGAACAATAATCTATCTAAATTCAAGTTTTAATGAAAATAATGCTATTGAATATAAACATTCATTTATTTACCAACATGAAAATCATAGCCTACTTGGATGTGAATTTATGATCCTGTAAATTGCCCTCTCAACACAAGAATAGAAAAACATAAGTTGAAAATGTTTGTCAGAGTTTTGACTGGAACTGGATTCAAACTCACCATCACACTTTCATAAATATATATCATTACAGCAATATAATTGAAGTTTGCTCAGTTAAAGAATATCATTAATGGTGAGTTCCATTGAATTAAGTTTGTGATTCAACTTATTGTATCAGTAGACATAATGTTTTCCTAAATTTCAGTGTAAATTGAAGAAAGGCATACAACTATGAACTAAACTATCCTTAGTAAAATTCAATGTTTTGTGCAAAATTTCAAGTTTAATGAAATACTATTGATCCTTTTACATAGCCTACAGTCTAAACAAGGCTTAGCATGAAGCCAAATAGAAGTTTTCTAAATAAAATTGAGCAGTACTGCAATGTAAATTAATGGTTGGCCAGTGCAAATATATAGAAGGATTAGAAACGTGCACCTGCTAACTTGCACTAATAAAAGAATTGCAGTAGATCAATCTATCATCTTTTGTGTATATCGGATTAGGATGGAATGAAGCAATAATCTACTTAGAGCTACTCTTTGCTTAGAATTCCTTTCTCAGCATTTGTGGACAATTCTCCCGCTAAATGGTTAAACACTTCCCAGTTTGAGGCTTTTTTGCTATTCATTCATAAGAATCAAAATCGCTTCCCGGTGGTCCGGAATCCACCTTAAACTTCCAACATTAAGCTTCCTTAAGCTTCCTATTACCTAGGCATAAGCCAAGAGCTAATGCGCTCTGTGAGCTCCACCACAAAAAATATAAAAAAGCTAAGTCAAGCAATTACTTATAAGCGACACTTTTGGTTTTTCACGGTGAATCTTCTCATTTTAATGTAGAAACATTATTACAGAACAAATAATATATTTTGGGTAAAACGTGTAACAGTCCTTTCGAGAAGAAGATATTCATTCAAATTGGCAGCTTTTCAATGCTGCCAGCAGTCAAAATCGAAATGAAAATAGTCCCACTCTTACATAAATTTGTCCCTTATCACATCTCACCACCAGTATGTTGGCAAGAGATCTTACACTAAAATTTTCAGATCTGCGCATGCATAGTTACACTCTTGCATCAATCGGTCATTTTGAAGGAGTGTCTTCTTTGCTCGACAAGACTATACCATACCGTGTAACTATACAACAATGATTTATTCTTATAACTTACATAACAGGTTCACCTCTTTAAAAGTTACACTCAGCTGGTCTCAGCGAGAAAGTTCTGGGGACAAGATTATAATGGATTGAATAGGATAGGATTATTATGCCATCTCTATGAAACCTCCTTGGACCACAAGGCGTGAATCACGCTCGTATAACATCTACTTCAGAGTTCAGACGCAAGGTCTAGTTTTTAGGTTGAAATGTAGTTCTAAGGACGTATCAATTCTTATTTTCACCAGTGTGATTAATACTGTAACAGTAGCCTAAAAGGTATTTTTAAACGGAATATGTAAACCCATTCATGGTAATATTAAAATTAATATTAATCAATATTAAAAAGCAGAATACTTACTTGAACACTCGAGAAAAGCGCATTCTATTCCAAACCTTGCTAAAGTTTTCCCAACTGTGGTCTTCTGAGTTATAGAAATTACTAAGCAAGGTAGCACAGTCTTTCTTAAAGCCACGCACACGTGCTGCTTCCGGAAAGTGTTCAATGAGTTGAAAGACGATTTCCCTGTTCCTTCTTTCTAGTGGTCCTTCGTTAGAGTGCTTCGTCCCTGCTTCTTCCGTCTTGCTGGGTCTTGGACCCTTGTTGGTGGGATCCTCAGCGGAGGCAATCAACTCATTCATTGCAGCCTCGGTAAGTGGAGGCAGTTCTGATACAACACCTTCATCTCTTAGACGCTTCAGTTTTAAGGCATCTTCTATCAGTTCTTGTTTCGTTATAGGGTCTGCCGTTTCACCATCAGATTGTTCAAACCCCTCTTTATAGAGCACACGTAATGTTTGCATAGGATCATTAGACTCGAATAAAAGTCCAAGGTCCTCGTCATCCAAGTACATATAAGCCAACAATTCCGGCGACAGGTTCGAACTTAGTTGACCTCTACGTTGAAGTTCCATGACTCTAGATGGTTTAGGGATGCGTTTTCCATTGAAATAGACATAGCGATTGCACTGTGAAGTAGTTGGTTTCGGTGTCTCTTCTCGTTCTTCTTCTGACAATTCTCCCATAATATCAGCAAGGTTGTCTATTATGAATGAGTCGTCTTCCACCGAATTGATTGATTCGCCTTCCATACTTGAACTTTGCACAAAATAGAACTTATATAAAACTTTATGAATTACTGTACTACACAAATTATAACCAAACAAATATCATTATCATTACCACGCACACTCGCATTCGCAATTTCGCACAATCGCGTCGGCGTCAGTGACTCAATGGTCAGTTGCACAGTCGCACACCACGCCGGTCGGCACCGCGGCAGTGTTGAAATTCTTGCAATGCTGCCAATGCAGTGTTGCAAACATTCCAGAAGCCAAATACCAGCTACCTAAAATATTATCGCACATTAACCAAAATTATCATAAGTTATGATTTCGCTAGTTTTTTTTAGATTCCACCATGATCACTATAATATACGATTCTTTGGTTTTACTAGGTACGCAATTACGGGGTTGGGTAAATTCACCATTTCGACCGAGTTGCCTAAATGTCAGGAAGATCGTAACTTAGTTGTAGGTATACAAAATTAAATGGGATTCTTGTTGATTCTAGGTGATTTGAATGGTATTTTTTATATTAAAATGATGATTTGTAATATTCCAGAGCTATAAAACATGATAATGTCTTATTTTAGAACAATTATTCTTTTATATATTATGATGTTCTATGGACTAAAACCGTCGAATTCATTGGTTCTGATGCATGAACCAATTTTCTAATATCAATTTAGAATGAAACAATTCAGAATAAGGTATATATTATGTTGATTATTCAAATAATTATTTTATTTTAAAATCTTCATTAGCAGCTTTGGTAACAGGTACTAACCATTGATAACGATAACAGTTACTAGACAATCACTGATACAATTGGCGACTGCCGCTAATTTCAAATAGGTAATACAGAGGAATTATTATACAAGTTAAATTAAAAGGTACAAAGCTATTATTAGACAATTTTTGTATTTTCTTGCAACAATAGTAAGTTAAGGTACTCGGCTCGGCCACCGTACGGTAAATTATACCATTGAGTATGAATATACATAGGCCTACTATAATTATAGCCTACTTATATTCATACTCAATGGGTACAGGCCTACTCTCTTATTTTCTCTTAGGGCTACTGTATTCGTTAAAACTTTGAATAATTAAAATCAAAGTACCTTTTTTTAAAAAACTACACTTGAAAATGGCTATATCGCTGAAGCATATAGTGTAAAATAAAAATATTTAAAAAAGGGTACTTTGATTTTAATTATTTAAAGTTTCAATGATATCTATTGTATGAGTTGTTTTCAAACTATAACTTTACTACATTTACATTATTATAGTCTATTTTAGTGTTACAACTATATAGTCTCTACCCTGTCTACTAAATTACACCAGAATACGATATAAAATTAATCAGCGTTAAATTTAAGAGTTTACTTCAGTCCAATAAATTGATAATGATGAATTTTTTCCAGATGACCATCAAAAATGTTCTCTTTGAGATACCGCGTGTACGGTATTTTATTTGTTTAAAATA